>NC_069406.1:5571589-5601024 GCF_026875155.1 Cherax quadricarinatus | reverse complement strand
ATCCCCGCAATCGTTTGTCCCTTAAGGGGGAACACAGTGCGATGCCAACCTTACTATACAATAAAATGTTTAAAAACTATCACTAGCTGTTTTAGAGTTAGGTGCTGGGGTCTCAAAACACCTGTATGCCCCACGATCCTTGACAATAACCTATCCGAGTTTTCCACCCGCGCCACAACCATGTCATCCCTATAAATAATACCACAAATCTTTAAAGACACCACCCATTCTTTAACAACATTACATTTCCCCCCGCCCAAGAACCCAACCCCATGCACCTTGACTTCGTGTTATTTACCTGCATACCCGTGGCACTTCCAAACACTTGCACGACCTCGTCCAACACTCCCTTCACGAATGACAACAGTGGTGTCGTCTACATATCCAATTAATCCCGGCCAGGCCCTCCCACCCCCAACGCTTCCCTCACCTTGAGTACATAAGCTACGGTCAACCATTCTATAAAAGGTCCTGAAAACACGCAAACAATATTGGGACATGGGGCATCCCTGTCTAAGGCCAATACCCATTGCAATCTGTCTCCCCAAACACCCATTAATCTGTATCCTCATTTTCGCCCCCTTATACAATGTATTTTACCCACTCGACTATTTCCTCCCATAAACCCTGTCTCCTAAGTATAACCTGCAGAGCCATCAAAGCCCCCCCCCCCCCCCCACCCCACCTTTAGCTTCCACAAAACTTCGGAGTATCCCATGTCCGTCAATCATCGACCTTCCCAGCAACCCAAACTGGGGTTTTGACACGCCCTCCCACAAACACATTTGAACCCATTACGTAAAATTTTTGCAAAAACCTTATAGTCTGCACACATCAGCGATATGGCTCAGTACTCCCGTAGGGTGGGCTGCCCCTTGCCCTTCGGGACCAACACTACAACTGCTGTAGCCTGCTTCTCCCCAACTTACCCTTCTCCTTCATACGATTGAATAACATGGCTATAAATTCCCCGTATTAACATTCAATGTTGTAAATAAAATACTACCCGGAGATCGTCAATACCCGGAGCTTTCCCCATCCTCATTCCCTTTAACGCATTCTCTATTTCCTCTGCCGTAATAATCCCACCTAAAGCCTTTCTGATGCTATTCCCTAAATTGCAAGTCACATATGTACACACAACGTCTAATGCCCTGGCACCCCCCCCCCCCCCACTTGTCCAGTACTTCTCATACCAAGCCTCCGCATATGCACACATCCCTTTCGTGGTTCTTATCTCCTGCCCTGCTCTATAATTCCCAACCATCTCCGTTACCTCTAATCTTGGGATAGCCGTCACCGCCTGCTATTGCTTTTGATGCTGCAAAACACACACAGACGGCTTGTTGCCCCAAAGCACTTCTTCCCCCCCTGTCTGCACCCTTACAGCTTGAAACCTTTCATTTTGTAACACCCTCATTCTACCTTTTATTTCAACTGTTTCATCCATAGGAAAGTTATTCTCAACCACCCCCGCCCATACCCAACCTCTTAACCTATCCTCTAAATAGTTAGCCAGTCCATATTTTAAATTATTAATACGTTTTTCCTTCCCTCACATAAAACTTTCTAATTTTTTCCCTTCGCAACACAACCCCACCTTGTCACGATGTCGTCCACCCCTGTTCTTCCACACTAAGCTCCCTCCATAGGACTTAAAACCCCTCCACCCCTCCTCTTCACCTAACACACTTATACAGTGGAACCTCAAATATCGAACTTAATCTGTTTCAGGAGATAGTTCTATAATTCGATTTTAGGTCTGAAAATCTAAAAAATATTTCCCCAAAGGGGATATGGAAATAATTAATCCGTCCCAGAACCAAAATTTCACAAAAATTTTTATTTATGGAGTTAATTTAAGTTTTCATACCACAATAAATACATGGGGGTTCAATTATGTATATAAATATAAAATAACATTTTTACTTACCTTTATTGAAGTTTGGGGGTGTGGCACCTGGAAAAATAGGGAGGAGGAGAGAGGGATTTGGGGGTTGGGTGTTTGGAAGGAGGGAATCCCCTCCCATGAGGGCTTCAGGTATCAAAGCCCTCTCTGGGGTTTACTTCCCTTCTCTGTATTTTAATGGCACTAGGACCATCTTGAGAGTCACTGGACCCCTCTCTCAAAAAATAACTGTCCACAGTCCTCTGTTTCTGGTGCCTCTTTAACATTTCAATAAAATGGGACATGGTTCTGTCACTGAGCTAGTTCCAGGAGTTTTCTTGTACCAAATCGGCATGCAACTTCCTTGCCTTTTCGCAAATAATCATCTCTGAAACACTATCACTTGCCATCTCTTTATCCTTGATCCACACCAGCAACAACTTCTCAACCTCTTCAACTATTTGTGGTCTTTTTTTTGGTTAGCATGTTAACACCTTTCGGAACATCAGCTTCCTTGATTTGTTCTTTCTTTGCAGGATAGAACCGATGGTCGACTTGTTTTGCCATACATCCTGGCAAGCTCAGCAAGTCTCACACCACTCTCATACGTCTGTATTATTTCCTTCTTTCACATCTATGGTGTTTCTCACTTTCTTTACCACAGGGGTGCCACTAGCAAGTTTCTTTCGGCCCATGGTAGCTTATTTCACAGTCCCACAAGTACTAAACACAATGAAATAATCGTTTAAAAAGTTTGAATGAGAGCGCAGGTTAGTATTCACTCAAGCATCAACAAAGCCAGACTGTCTCATGGCGCCTGCACGGAGACTTGGACAGAGTGGGCTGGCGGACAGGTCCGGTACCTGGCGGTCCGAAAACAGGGGCCCGTTCGATAATAGGGACAAAGTTGGTTCGAAAAAAGGGTTCTATTTTTTTTGAAACGTTCGAAAAGTGGGTACGTTCGAAATTTGAGTTTCCACTGCATTTAGTTTCCAAATTCTGTTATTTCCTCTAGCACACCCACCTACCTCCACCACACTGCCTATGTTTTGCCTAGTAGGGGCCCCAAACAGTATGAAAGATTTCCATCCCCTCCCGGGGTAAGGTACACTCTATCTAGCCTCGCAGCATATCACTCCTAACGGCGTAAATTTTTTCTCAGTCTCCCACCCTCACCCCCCCCCAAACGCATCACGTAACCTGACATCCCCTTTAAAAATTCCCTAAGAGACACAGACATATATCCAGCCCCTTTTGGGTCCCCCGTCAGCCCCCCCTGATTTCACAATTCCAGTCCCACTAACTATTGCCCCTTGGCGTGCATGTAAGAAAAACACAAGATCCTCACACCAAATATTCTTTACCTCTATGTTATTTTCGCCGGCGATACACATCAAAAAGACAACGCTACCCCACCACCTGTCCACATGCAACAACCTCCTCTTCCCCCTCGCTTCTCTGCAAACAAACGGGTCGTCTCCTTATTAAAATACCCTCCACTTTTAGACAGGGAGTGGCGGGTAACTACTCGAAACCCTGCACTCCAACAAACCTACCTCTTTAAAATTATGCTCCGCAGGAACACAACATCCACTCTAGATTCATTCAGGAAAGTACGAAACCAATCTCTCTTCATACTGCTACGTAAACCATTAACTTTTATAGTCATACACCTAAGGCCTTTTAAAATTTCCACCCCTGCCTCCTTTTCCTCACTCTTTATACTCCAGAGCCTGAATTCATGTTTGACACCTTCAGGTGCTCTCTTCCCCCCCTTCTTCCGGTGCCTCCTATCATGGCTACCACCACCTACACCACTACCTTCAAAAGTCTACCTCAGTCTGTTTCCCAGGCCTTTGCGCTGGCATCAGAACATCATCAGAATCTGACACAGCCGCCTTCTTTCTCGTGACAGTCACATTACACATATCCTTAGCAGGTGTTGCCTCACGATAAAACCTCCACCTCCACCTGACGATGGTTTAGTGATTCTAGGGACGACTCCAACACACCATCACTTCCCAAAATATCACGTCCCCGACTTACTGGAAGCGAGGGAACTCTCCAATGACCCCTAGCTCAGATTTTAATGTCCCCCTCTGGCGGTGACGAAGTCTTCAAAACCTTCACCAATTCCTCTCAATCTCAAAAAACCTGTTCCTGTAGTTGCTGCTCCTCCTTATCCACAGGAGGAGACACGGGTCAGGCAACTGGGTGTGGGACTCTAAACCCACCTCCAGTTCTGTGTGCCTGATCCAAATATCTCACTCCACAAAACACCACGCCCTCCGTCCGATTTTTTGTTCCAAACCTGCCACCTTTGAAGCAGGGGGTGCGACGTCCACCACATGTCCAAGCCCCACGTCTCCGCTTGTCACAAGTGCCGCTATGTGATCATACTCACCACTAGGCGGCACGTACGTTGTTGCCCTGGATACATAACCATGACCTGCGTCCTGAAATTCTTGTAGATAAACATAGGACGGTATTGGGTGTCTCAAAGTCATTTTGAGGTTGGAAAATACCCTCTGGCAGACCAGCATAGGCGCCTGCCACCCACGTACCATGCTGAGCATAATGAACCGTTCCATACTTCTCAAAAACTTTCCGTATCCGCCTCATCCCCTCAAAGGGAACATTGCGTAAATTGATCCACGTATAAAAGCCGTGAAACATCAATCATTCTCACACAGCTGGTGTGACGGTAAGACTCATGTCCTGAAACCGGGTGACCAACGATTCATAGACCGTCGCCGTTAGCAGTTTTACGAAAATTCTTTGGGCTCCATTTAATGCAACCCCATATAAGTCACCATCTTGTATGCCGTACGTCTCCCAGATGATCTTGGGTAATAAGACTTGTGCAGAACTAGGCATAATCGTTCCTCTAAGTAGCTCTATTCCGACAGTATTAATCCGGCGTCTTAGACTAACCGCCATTTTGACAACAGCAGTACTCCTATATTGTCAGCAGAGGCACGACAGCACCACCTCACACTACTGCAGCAGCTAACTCAGGAGCGTTCTGCGCAGTAGGTTCACACGGCCCGAGAGTGAAGAGGACAATGGCTGTATTAAATTATACAGAACAACATCGTACATTGTGGCCACTGGGAAAGATGTGAACATTATACCCAGACTCACAAAGTGTTGTTAGGAATGTCCATGTGTTTTGTCGTGGTCACAAAAGTCTGCGTACTGTTAATAAATTCATTTCCCTTAGAATTAAAGAGTGTACTACAAATGGGAACTGATTATGAATGTACCTGTCTAAGAAAATTCAAGATGGAGAAGTCGTTAAAAGGCCTACTAGAACAGCAACTGAAGCTCCAGCTGGCTAGAATCGACTAACAAAGAATGAGCGATTTAAGTCGTCTGCAACGACCTCCACCCGCTGCAGTGTGGAAAACTTTGATAATTTTCCTATGATCACCGGTCAACAACCATAATGCTTCTGAGACCAGAGTAGCAATTTCCAATTAATTTTAGGTCACTGATAATGAATATCATGGTTAAAATTGTTAGTTTTACCTTTCAACATACACCTATGTGTCACAGCAAATTCCAACAGGCTTGCTTCATTGTGTTTCTTACCACACTCACAATCTCACTGACCTTCATTATTGTTCCAGCTGTGAATGTTTATATTTTGAGTTGAAAGGTAGGTGATTTTCTTAGCCAAACACTTTGGTGATGGGTTTACAGGGCGGATACACAAGTATTGCTGCTTTCTATAGGAATGGGACAGCCATGTAAGAGATTCCCACTACATCAGGAGTGACTGGCCACCTCGTCAATCATTTGAGCCTGGGATGAAAAATGTTCAACATCCACCTCTCATTGAATCAAACAAAATTTTGCTACCACCACTACCAGTTTTCATGGAAAACTTTGTAAAAGCAATGGACAAATCCGGTCTGGGTTTCAAGTATTTATCATCAAAATTCCCCTCACTGAGCGACGCTAAGATAAGAGAGGGAGTCTTCAATGGTCCCCAGATGGTGACTTTGAATTTTAACCTTCATAGGGAGAAGAAATCTGTTTGGAAGTATTCAAGTTAGTGGCAAAGGGATTTCTAGGAAGCAGAAGGGAAGGCAACTATGAAGAATTGATGGAAAACCTCATCAAGGCTTACAGTAACATGGGTTGTAAGATTTCACTTAAAATCCCCATTTTAGACTCGCATTTAGACTTTTTCCAGCTAACTGTGGGGCAGTTAGTGACGAACATGGTGAAACGTTTCACCAAGATATTTCAACAATGCAAAAATGGTACCAGGGAAAATGGGGCACAAGAATGTTTGCAGACTATTGCTGGACATTGGCAAGAGATGATTCTTCAGCCCACTATAAGCATCAAGCAAAAAGGCAGAGAGTAGGTACTGATTAGAGTTTAAAACATACTGACATATATTGTACGTTATAATAAAATAGGTAATCAAATATTACATGTCTTGTGTATTTAAACCTATAGCCAATAAGCATTTTTTCAAGGTGAAATATGGATTCAGGACATGAAAATACATAAAAATTAACTAATCTGATTTAAGAGGCATACAAATTTTTAAAAATTGTTGATATGTATATACGTAAAGTTCATGTTGTTTTTAAAAGATTTTAAGTCACAAGAAACCAATATATTCTACATAATTTCCTCATATAACGTAATGATTTAATTACGTGAGGTAGAAATATCACTAAATCTGAATATGTGCACAAAATAGAAGAGTGGGGCCAGAAACAAAGATGGTGGTATGGCAAGCAGACTAAATGACGACTACCAATTTTCTCGAAATAACAATGTACCTTATTAATATTTACGGACATTTATACGTTGCAAGATAAGTGAAGATTAAATATATCTGGAAGGGTCCATATATATATATATATATATATATATATATTTTATATATATATATATATATATATAATATATTATATATATATTTATATATATATAATATATATATATATATATCCCCTTCAGGGTTCAAGGCCCCAAATCTGAAGTGGTGCCCCAGTGTCCAAGAATTTAAAAAAAAAAATTTGTTATTTTTTCTTATGAAATGGTAGAGAACCCCTTTTGTGAAGGAAATAAAAAAAAAATACGAAATTTTGATAGAAAATTGACAAAAATTATGCTCTCAAAATTTTGATGTGTCAGCGATATTTGAATCGGGTTTTTGGCCGATTTTGACCCCCATTTTAGGCCAATTACATTATTCCGTAAACCAAATCTTAGCTATTTCACTAGTATACTTCTATTTTTTCGATTGGACAAGAAATCGCCAAGCAACTGTTTCAACTACAAAAAAATTGGGGAAATTGTTAATTTGGCCAATTTAACAAAAAGTTCAAAATTTTCCCAAATTTCAAAATAGGGTCCAGAATAAAAATGTAGGTATTCCTGGAACTAAACTAACTTTTTTCCCTTTCATTAGTTTGTTTTGAGACTTTAAAAATAAATTCTTTTTGTTTTTTTATTCACATAATAAATTTTTTATTCACACCAAAAAATAGAAGATTATGTTATGCAATCTTAATAATTGTATAAATTTTAAAAAAAAAAAAAAAAAAAAAAAAAAAAAAAAAAAAGGGGGGGGGGGGGGGGGGGGTTTTCCCATTCTATCAAATAGCCCAAAAAATCGCAAATACAACTATAAAAAACATACAAAAAAAACACTCCCAAATCGCTGTTTTAATCAAAAAATCATGATTTCGCTTTTTTTTTTTCTTTTATCACAGTGTGCGAGGTTTTGTTTTTTTTGGTGCCAACATCCCACATAGAGTATTCTCTCATATCGGCCCCCAAATTACCATACAGTTTATAAAAGTGGCGAGCTCTGAGTAGATCTCGTTTGGCCCCCTGAACGTAAAGCGTAGATCGGGGGACGACCTAAAAAGGAATATTTTATTATATTATTATTATATATATATATAAAATTATTTATTATAATTAATATATAATTTAATAATATATATTATTATATATATTATGTGGGCCCGAATGGGGCAGAACTGCGTCTTGGCTTAAAACAGCAATGCCCATCTTGCCATATAGGAAAAAGGAAAAAATTTGTGTATGCAAAATTTCGCCAAAACTTTCTGAACCAAACGAAAAAAATATTTTTCGCTGTGTTTGTTTAGTAAAAATTATTGTAAAAAAATAAAAAATATTATTTGGGGTTAGGCTAAAAAAAATTGTTTTGTTATAATAAGGTTAGGTAAGTTTTCTAAGATTCTTTTGGTGCAAAATTAGAAATTTTTACTTTAAACATTAATAAAAAAAAATTATCTTAAACGATAAGAGAAAATTTAAAAGGACTTAAATTTTTTAAATGAGTTCTTGCTAATTGCCCATTTTACATTTCGACACGACAAAAAATATGTCGATAATATAAATAAAAACCCGAATATGGTAGCTGGATGTTGCAAGGCTCTCCCCGGGGTTATTACCCAAAATTAATGTATGCCCCCCAATTTTTTTTTTTTTTTTTTTTTTTTTTTTTTTTTTTTTTTTTTTTTTTTTTTTTTTTTTTTTTTTTTTTTTTTTTTTTTTTTTTTTTTTTGGGGGGGGGGGGGGGGGGGGGGGGGGGGGGGGGGGGGGGGGGGGGGGGGGGGGGTCCCCAACTTTTTTTTAAACATTGTCTCTCGCTGAAGATATGGATTTGAACACAGTTTTTTCGGACTCAACGTTCTGTCTGTCTGTTACATTCACTATGAAAAAAAATTATTGTAAATTTGCATCCTTAAATGTTCTGATCCACCGGGTTGACAGGAGCTAAGGTCACTAATGTTTGTTCATTATCCACAAGAGTAAAAACGAGTGTTATCTCATTATGTATGGGAAAGCCTATCGATTGAGCAGCCCAGGAATTTCTTGATGAGACAATTGGGACAATCTTTGTTATAAAGAAGCCTGCAGCCCACACAGAAGGCGCCCAGCGCGTGAGAGAAGACGTGCTTCCTGTTTCAGTTAATCCTGAGAATTCTCGATCTGGCCCCTAAATACTGTTACTCCGAGATTTTTTGGGTTATCCTGAGTTGTTCTTCACCGAGCTGAGGGAAACTTGCTTGCATCACTTCGAGCCCCATCCCATCAAGAGGTTTAGGCGGTGACTTGCTTGCTTGTTCCCCCCTCTCTTCCCATCCCCCTTCTTCCCTTCCCCCTCACCCAAACAATTTACCGGCCCACACTCTAACACACTACATAATTGCTTCCTTCTAAACTTTCCTATCTTCTTCTTTTCGGGCACTTTCTTTGCAAGTTACACAAGCATTTTGACCATCCGTAGCCCGTTGTGGTTTTAAACCCGTCGATCTTTGCTTGAGCCTTTCCTTATCACACTCGAGGGTTAGGCTATCTCATGGGGCTGCCCTTCATAAGTCAGCTAAAATAGGATGTTAGACTAACAAAAGGGGAAAGACCCTTTTTGTCAAAGTAACTTATTTGCCAGATTACCTTCCTAGACATCATGGCGAGGACAAGAGTAAGATTACGTGTTGATGGCAACCAAAAGACGATGAAAGAAATTCTAGCATGTATTTGCTCGAATTCAACTGTTGCTCCAGTGGATGTTTTTCAAACCCACGCTGGAGCAGTACTTCTCCTCTCTTCTGAAGAAGAGTTACTGCAACTGCTGAAGCATGATGTTCTGGAAAAATTGAAGACTTATGGTGTTACCCCAGTTGCACCCGAAAGCTATCAAGCCCAGAGGACTGTGTTTGTTGCCAGAATTAACAGTTTCATGAGACATAGCACAGCGAATGAAATCGTTGAAGACTTTAATACGGAGAATTCTGAATTTAGGGCTGTCGAAGCACATAAATTCTCTAAACCTAGCAAAAACCAGATAACCTTAAAGTTAATACTTGAGACACCTGAAGAGGTCAGACTTGTGTGTCAAAATGGCTTCAAATGTTTTGGCACCAGATGTACACCTGACCAAATCTCTCTTGAACGATTTGTCAGTGTGACACAATGTTTTAAATGTTATGCCTTTGGTCATACCACCAACAAATGCAGTATTCAAGCACAGATTTGCAGCATTTGCTCTGGCCAACATTCTTATAGAGATTGTACTAATAAAAATACGCCCAAATGTGTCCTATGAAATGGAAAACACCTTGCTGTTTTTTGCTATCTGTCCTGAGAGGAAAAAGAAATGCGAGAAAATTATAGAAGCTAAGAAACTGTCCACTTCTAAGAAGACCACTCCCCAGGCACCTCCAACAATGTCCCAAACTTCCTTCCCAGCTTTGCCTGGATCTAGTGGGATTCCTCAGGTCTCTACCACTGGTTCCAGTGTTTGGAATTTTGCCCCTCCTGGAGTGCCCCAATCTAACCCTCACCTACAACATACACAAACGCAACAACGAGGTTCAGTCTCATCTCCTATGTCTCAGGTATCCACAGCCGGGGATATGAAGAGAGCACAACTAATGTATATGATGGCCAAAGACATAGCAGGCGGTGACATTCAACTCTGCTCTAAGGTTTTAAATGATTTGTTAATGGTTAATGGGATCACTCCCATCACTATCCCAGAAAATGTGAAGGTTATTATGGCCCAGCCTTCTCATAACAAGAAGTATGTACCCTACTCTACATCTATAAATAAGCCTAAGTCATCCCTGGTCCAGGGATCACCCACCTCGCATACCCAGGTTGTCGACTCCCCTCAACCCGATGAGTCAATACCTGACCATAACGATGCCCCAGAGATTGGTGCTTACTCTCCCGCTATTGAAGCTGATCCTGTTGAACAGGAACTTTCCCAGGGTAATTCACCTTGCCTATCAAATTTTCCCTTGGAGCCTCCACAGTCTCCCATTAACTCTCACGAGCCTCTGCTTCCTGTAACTGGGAATATCATACCTCAGTTTTCTGATGATGACTCTAATGACTAATGATTCTGTTAATATTGCCAATTCTAGTGTTAGTTAGTTTAATATGTTTATTATGCACCCCATACCCATCCTGTGGGCGGTAGTCAAAAGATTACAGAGGTACATAATTGGTCCAGGGACTGGACTCCAAAGTTTTGATAGCTGAGCAAGTTACAGAGGTAATGAACTCACAATTTACAAAGGTAATGAACTCACAATTTACAAAGGTAATGAACTCACAATTTACAAAGGTAATGAATTCACAATTTACAAAGGTAATGAACTCCAGGTAGGTCTGGTCACAATCATGACATGTTACAAAGGTATTTACAGATTACAGAGGTACGTAATGGGTCCAGGGACTGGGCCCCCAAAGTTTTGATAGCTGAACTAGGTACAAAGGTAATGAGCTCACAAGTTACAAAGGTAATGAATTCTGTAGAATGGTTACTTACGTTTATACATGGCTACAATCATGAACAAATTATAGAGTAATGAGCAATTCACACTTCCACACCCGGTCACAACTGTAATGAGTTATTGGTGCAAATATTGATTGTTGAGACACACACACACACACACACACACACACACACACACACACACACACACACACACTTTAGTTTAATATCTTTATTATGCACCCCATACCCATCCTGTGGGCGGTAGTCAAAAGATTACAAAGGTACATAATGGGTCCAGTGACTGGACCCCAAAGTTATGATAGCTGAACTAGTTACAAAGGTAATGAACTCCAGGTAGATCTGGTCACAATCATGGCAAGTTACATAGGTGATGAATCAGCTTCACTCCTATACATGGTTACAGTCATGAGCAAATTACAAAGTAATGAACCACTGATACGTCCACACCTGGTCACATTGGAATGAGTTATAATACAAATATTAAGTGGATCATACACCCACACTAGAGCGCGCGCACTCACATACACACACGAGGGCGCACGCACGAACATAACATAAGAACATAAGAAAGGAGGAACACTGCAGCAGGCCTGTTGGCCCATACTAGGCAGGTCCTTTACAATTCATCCCACTAACAAACATTTGACCAACCCAATTTTCAATGCCACCCAAGAAACAAGCTCCGATGTGCAATCCCTCTAAAATCCAACCCCTCCCACTCATGTATTATCCAACCTAAATTTGAAACTACCCAAAGCCCTAGCCTCAATAACCCAACTAGGTAGACTGTTCCACTCATCAACTACCCTATTTCCAAACCAATACTTTCCTATGTCCTTTCTAAATCTAAACTTATCTAATTTAAATTCATTACTGCGGGTTCTCTCTTGGAGAGATACCCTCAAGACCTTTTTAAATATCCCCTTTATTAATACCTATCTTTCCACTTATACACTTCGATCAGGTCCCCCCTCATTCTTCCCTAACAAGTGAATGTAACTTAAGAGTCTTCAATCTTTTTTCATAAATAAGATTTCTAATGCTATGTATTAATTTAGTCATCCTACGCTAAATTGTTTTCTAACGAATTTATCTCCATTCTGTAATATGGAGACCAGATTGAGCTGCATAATCTAGGTGAGGCCTTACTAATGATGTATAAAGCTGCAGTATGACCTCTGGACTTCTGTTGCTTACACTTCTTGATATAAACCCAGTAATCTATTTGCCCCTTATTACGTACGCTTAGGCATTGCTGTCTTGGTTTTTAAATTGCTGCTTACCATAACCCCCAATTCTTTTTCGCAATCTGTATGGCTATGTTCTACATTATTTAACTAATAAGTGCTAGGGTTATGGACACTCCCGAGCTTCAGAACCTTGCATTTATCTCACACTGAACTGCATCGCCACTTTTCTGACCAAGAGTAGAGTTTGTCTAAATCCTCCTGAAGTTCCCTAACATCTACGTTTGAATCAATTATCCTACCTATCTTCGTGTCATCGGCGAATTTGCTCATATCACTAGTAATTCCATCATCAAGATCATTGATATATATTATAAACAACAACGGGCCCAAGACTGCCTCAAAAGCTTTACTGAAGAAAGTTAATAAATTAGTTAGACAAGACCGGCCTCTTGTGAATCCATGCTGAGTATCATTAATCAAGCTATGCTTATCGAGATGGCTTCTTATAATCTCAGCTATAATTGACTCTAGTAATTTGTCTACAATTGAGGTCAGGCTTATTGGGCGGTAATTTGACGGTATCGACTTATCCCCTGTTTTAAAAATAGGAATTACATTAGCCATCTTCCACATATCAGACACTACACCTGTTTGAAGAGATAAATTAAAAATATTAGTTAATGGTTCACAGTCTTCCATTTTGCATTCCTTTAGAACCCTTGAAAAAACCTCATCAGGACCCGGTGACTTATTTTGCTTCAGTCGGAATATCTACTTCACAACCATTTCACTAGTGACTGTGATGTTACATAATTTATCTTCTTCTGGCCCACTATAAAAATTAATTACCGGAATATTATTAGTGTCTTCCTGTGTAAAAACCGAGAGAAAATAATTATTTAAAATCGAGCACATTTCATTCTCTTTGTCAGTAAGATGTCCATAGTTATTTTTAAGGGGACCTATCTTATCTCTGACTTTTGTTCTATATACCTGGAAAAAATTTTTGGGTTAGTTCAAGAATCCCTAACAACTTTAATTTCATAGTCCCTTTTAGCTTTTCTTATCCCCTTTTTAATGTCCCTCTTAATGTCAATATACTGATTCATAAGATGACCCTCGCCTCTTTTGATACGCCTATAAATTCCTTTCTTATGCCCTAGTAGATATTTCAGCCTATTATTCATCCATTTTGGGTCATTTCTATTTGATCTAATTTCTTTATAAGGGATAAACGTTCTTTGAGCAGCATGTATAGTGTTCAGAAAACTGTCATATTGATAGCTCTCTTCGTTACCCCAGTCAACAGACGATAAGTGTTCTTTAAGCCCATCCTAATCTGCTAAGCGAAAATCTGAGTTATCCCTACTATCATACTTCCATTCAATTCTAAATGTAATTGATTTGTGGTCGCTAGCACCCAGTTCCTCTGAAACTTCTAAATTATTAACAAGGGATTCATTGTTTGCCAGAACTAAGTCAAGCAGGTTATTACCCCTTGTAGGTTCTGTCACAAACTGCTTCAAAAAACAATCCTGAACTATTTCTAAGAAGTCGTATGATTCTAAATTCCCAGTCAAGAAATTCCAATCAATATGACTAAAGTTAAATCTCCTAGAATTACTACATTATCGTGCCTTGTGGCCCTAACAATTTCCTCCCATAGTAGTCTCCCCTGGTCCCTATCTAAATTTGGGGGACGGTATATCACACCTAAAATTAACTTTTCATGCCCCTCTGAAAATTCTATCCAAACAGACTCTGTATGTGTTACTTCAGACTTAATACCCGTTTTTATGCAACAGTTCAAGCGATCTCGGACATACAGTGCCACCCCACCCCCTTCCCGATACTTCTATCTACTTGGAACAATTTAAAACCCTGAATGTGACATTCTGCAAGCATGTCCCGACTTTTTGAATTAAACCACGTCTCAGTAATGGCAAATACATCTATGTTACCTGCACTAGCAACTAGTCTCAACTCGTCCATCTTATTCCTAGCACTGCGACTATTTGTGTAATAAATACCTAAAGACCCTCCTCTCTCTTTACCCTTCCTGCTCCTTTCTGTTATTCCACTAAACCTATTACTGTCCTTGTCAATTAGTGCCACTGGCTTTCCAATATCCACCTTATTTTGCCTATTACTAGTTCTCCTAGTACTCATATTACTACCCTGAGACTTCACAGTTTTCCCGCAAAAACCCATACCACTAACTATTCCTAGTTTAAAGACCTAACAGCTCCCTCCACTGCGTTGCCAGTGCTCCCACCCCACACCTAGATAAGTGAACCCCATCCCTGGCATACATGTCATTTCTGCCATAGAAGAGGTCCCAGTTGTCAATGAATGTTACCGCATTTTCCTTACAGTATTTGTCCAGCCAGCAATTGACACCAATTGCTCTGGACAACCATTCATTTCCAACTCCTCCTTGGCAAAATGCCACACATGACAGGTTTCCCACCCCTCCTCCCAATTATCTCTATTGCTGACCTATACCTGCTAATCAGGTCCTCACTCCTACGTCTGCCAACATCGCTGCCTCCAGCACTGAGACAGATAATAGGATTGCTCCCATTACCTCTCATGATGTCATCCAGACGGCTAACAACATCCTTCATCCCAGCCCCAGGAAAACACACTCTCTGCCTCCTACTCCTATCCTTCAAGCAGAATGCCCTATCCATGTACCTAATCTGGCTATCCCCAACAACAACAATGTTTTTACCTTCCTTGGCGTCGTCCGTCGTGATGCTCCGAGTAGTCGACTCACATTCCCCAGGTAGCATTACACCACTTGTAGAATTCGTCAAGACGTTCTCGATGGTCTTCGTTGGGGTTTCTAGGGATGTCTCACTCACGTCTGCCAATGCTTCTTTGGTGCTCGTTGTGGCATTCCCAGTAGAACACTCACATTCGTCAGGTAGCACCAAGAATGGGTTGGAAGTTTCCAATGTAGTCTTCTGGTTTCTCGTTGTTTCTGCCTCTCCAACCGTTTTCTTGATCTTCAGCTTGGTTCCATGCTGCCCGAGCACAAGAGCATACAAATATATGCGTACACACAAGGACGCACACCCACACACACACACCCACACACACACACCAACACCCACACACACACACCCTCACACACACCCACACACCCTCACACACACCCACACACACACACCCACACACGCACACACACACCCACACACGCACACACACACACACGCACACACACACCCACACACGCACACACACACACACGCACACACACACACACACACACACACACACACACGCACACACACACACCCTCACACACCCACACACACACCCCTCACACACACCCACACACACACACACACACACACGCACACGCACACGCACACAAACACACCCACACACACACACACCCCACACACACACACACACACACACACACACACATGCACACATGTGGAAAATGCTTTTTTTAACAGCTAGCAAAATCGGGGAAAAATTTCTCCAGAAGGGTTTCTCAATATACCACGGGTGGATAAAAATTTTGGGCCTTTTCCTTGAAGATTTCTGAGTGAGTTGTATCAAAAAATTCAAAAATTTTTGATCACCCCACCAGACATAAGCGCAAGGTGTGAAAATATCCATCTGGCAAATTTTTACATTTCGTTGGTTCTACATCTGGTGGTGGTGTTTTAACCGGGCCAAAGATACTTGTAACCACCAAACCCGGGGCAGTATGACATCCAAGAGCCCCTACTTATCTTTTTTGGGATGCCCAAAAACATGGGGCCCCCTGCAGGATGGAATGAGATAGATGGATAAACTTGTGTCAATCCCCCAAAGGCCCTTTAAAGGGGTAAATAAAGTTCATTTGAATTCTTTTCGTATTAGGTTCTAAAACGGCTAACGGACCCCCCCAAGATTGTAATCAAACCCCCTCTTTAAAAAGCATACAGCTTGGGCCCAATTTATCAGTTCTATCATGCATCGAAGACCAATGGAGAGGGAAAATCCACACCCCTGTGCACCTGACTCCACTGTCCACAATTTTTACCTTTCTAAGTCTGGCTTCTGACACAAGCATGCCACAATTTTTACAAAATGAGTTGAGAGCATTTAGGGAATTGACAGAGAATCATTTTAAAATTTAAAAAGTGTAAACCTTTAGATACATGGACAACATTTGAGTGCAAGGAGTTTTGGCAAACATTCGTTTAAAGGGTAGAGGCCCTTGTTAAATGCGGCTCCAGTTTTCTTTAGGAGAGCCATCACTCTGTGACAACAGCAGCACTACCACTCACCAGGGGACTGATGAACAAACCACCGACGTAAAAAATTTTGGGTGAAAAGTGTTTTTGTGTGACTAAGTTATAAATACAGCTAATTAAGGCATCATTTTTGGGCTTCAAGACAAGTTTTTGGTTGTGATTTAAGAATTTTTTTGGGGGGGAAATGGGGGAAATAGTATTTAAAAAGGGGAAATATCCCTGGAGCGGGGAAAATTTTCCCCGGGTTGGGTCAAACTTGATATAAATCATTAGCTGGTTCATGCGGAGGTCTTTCCCCATTTTTCGATCCATCGGGAAGGATGTTCATCAGTGCTGAGGAAATTTTTGGGGGGTTTCCCTGTGCGGGGGGTTTGAATGGGCTAGCCTAAGCATATTGACCCCAAAAGGATTTTCTTTCAAGTAACACGATCTCAAATTTGGTTTGGAATATTAATTCTTTCCGCATTTTAAAAAAAATTTTGGGCAGTACAGGGCATTTTTTCCAGCCCTCCAAGCTTCCAACCCAACACGAGTGCAATAGTGGCGCCGCATAATCAACCAATGACCCAAAAAAAGCAAGATAAAACTTTTTTCCCAAAATTTTAACATTAGAAACCATACCGGGAAATGAAAACCTGCCACAGCTCTAAGTGTAACCCAGCTTACATTTTCCCTTAAAGAGACCCATCATGAAACGGGATTCGACAAAAACGTGCCCTCTGCCGAGGGGGACCCCCTGTTGAGTATCTTTTTTTTTTATCCCTGAGATTATTAACCCCACCCCCTACACGGGCTATTAAATGATTAAAAATTTTTTGGGGTTGTTGGAGAACCCGGGTAGTGTAAATCATTATGCCACAAAAAACTAACCATATAATGAGGGGGCTGGTTTGGGCAGGCCCAAAAAAGTAAGGCATTAATCAAAATTTTTAAAAAGGGGGGACAAAGCACACCCCCTGTGGGGTTCCTAATTCAAAATCTTTATTTTACACTTCAAGTCCCTGGAACAACCCCCAAAAACGACTTTCTTTTGGACGGGTAACCTTTAATCCGCGGAAAAGCCATCCTCCAACATCCTTTTGGGCAATTTTCACAAAAGTTTTACATGTCGGTTGGCTACCCAAAAGCGGTTTTTTAAAGGCCCAAGGAACGTAGTGATGAGCCCGTCAGTTTTTCAGAAAAGAGAAAGGTGGGTAAAGCAAAAGAGCACACCTCCTTCCATGCATGAAGCCAGCAACCGGGGTTTACAAGAATTTTCCCTTTTTTTTTGTGCATAAGACGATTTAAAAATCTCCTTTCGAATGTTTTAAAAACAAGCGCAGTAAGGGGTAATTTGGGGGAAAAGAATTTTTTTTTTATTGGGGTTCGGGAAAGGGAATAAAAAGGGTATTGGGCCCCTGATTTTTGGGGCTCCCCCAGGAAAATAACTCATGTTTTAAAAAAATTTAAGTAAAGGTTTCCTTTTCGACCACAATCTGATATGTTTTTTAAGTAATACCACCTCACCAGGGGACGTGGGGTTGCCCTTAGTTAGTGCTGCATCAAGTTCAAAATTAGGAAAGGAATTTTTGCAGTCAACTGCCTTTCCCGAGCAAAAGCAAATAAGTCTCTTTCCCCTTTCCCTCATATTTTTCCCCCTTAAATTTTGCCTGTGGGGGACGGAAGACCGTCATGCTAGATGTACAGCCCAACACTGACTAATTCATTCGCCCTATGCAAGGGATAGGGGGGCGCGATCGCCCCTCTGTTACCCCTTTAAATTTTTTTTATGTCCCTCCCTGCCCCGGGTAAGTGGGGTTTAGCATTGAACCACTGACAAATTGGGTTTCCCCGTCCCGTTTCCGCAGCCGTCAAAACGCTCTCTGGGAGCAGCAAGGCAAATTTGGAAAAGGGGTCGCTTTCAGGGGTACATTTGGGTTTTTATAGGGTAGGCCTGTTCCCGCGGGGAGACTTTCAATTTTTCGAAGTTTTTGAATCATTGTAAAGGTATGAATTTTATAAGACTTATGATTTTTATGGAAGGGCATTTGGATTTAGAGTAGTAGGGGGTTTCAGAGGCGGCCCCCTAAAATTTTTGAATACTGCCCCCAAGGGCATTGTTTTAAAAATCTCGACAGAGGAAAAACTCAAAAGGAATTATACCAGTCAAATCACATGTGCAACAAAGTCATCATGTTGATCAGGGGAAACATTAAGACGTTTTTCCCTTTGAAATCCCACCAGGGGGAATAGTAAATTTCCAAAAACTAAGAGGGTTCCCCTTGGGGAAAAGTCAAAAGGGGCTATATCCCGTTACAATGGAAGACCCCACAGCTGGCAGAAGTAATGTAAGCCCCCGGCACAGATCAAGGACACCTCCCCAAAATATGTGTGGGTTTTAAGGTCACCTACAAAAAAGCCCAATAACAAAACGTTTAAAGTGACAAAAAGTTTTTGCCATTACATTTCCAAACGAATTTCCAATGCTTTTGTGTCTTTCATTAAAATCACCAATAAAAATAGGTTTAACTTAGCACAAGTTTTGGGGGCTTTCCCAAATAATTAAACTTATCACAGGACGTAAAAAGTTAAATATGTTGAGAGCAAAGTTCCCAAAATAAATCCCCAAACCCCCGGAACTGTACCCCTCGTTTTCTTTTTGCAAGAAGTTGATGGGGGAAATGATTTTTTAAAATATAGAACACAAGTTTTTATAGATTTTTAGGTTATAAAGCAACAAAAAATGGCAATTTTTGGGGGGTTTGGGAATTTTTAGGACTCTGCACTCTTGTAGACACACAATATCAATGGATTCAGTGGTTTTCTTTTTGATGCAGGTCCCGAAAATCTTTTCTAAGTGATGCAATATTCCAACTTTAAAAGGGGAAATTTTTTACAGTTTGGGTTCCCTTATAAAAACCAGGGATAGTATTCAATTTCTCACAAAATTAAAAAAATTACTAAATAAAAACCGAAAAAATCAAATCAATAACATCAGTATTAACCTTATCCCCGACCCCCTAAAGTGCACTTCCCTTAGGAGAAACCCCCTTGGGAGTCCTTTTTACACAGAGGCAAGGGGCTCTTTTTTCTGTGAATTTTAGGGGAAAAAGACACTATCCCTCGCACTCAAACCCCTCCGCTTTTTTTTACACTCAACACTATCACACATGTAACACTTCCCCCATCATTTTGACTAGGATACAAAACACCATTATCAACAACCCCGGGCTCCCCACACTCAGTAAATATCAAAAACATTACACCATCAGGGTTTACTATCATGAAGGGCCCTTTACTGCCCTTAAACATTAAATGGATTGTAAAAACCAAAAACAATTCATTTGTTTTTGTAATTAATTTAAAACCACTGCAATCATCAGTTTTGTTTAACATCACCACACTCATTTTTATAAAGGCTGACCCAAACTGGGCTTGATGTACTCCAAATTTCAACCTCCCGTAATTTTTTTCCTCGTGGTGCTCAAGTTGTTGTTTAAAACACCATTGTTGCTTCTCCGTACGTTATGCGCAGCTGCATGTTGTGTACCCCCCAGCAAGACTAGCGTCTCAGGAAGTATGAGTCCGATCAGCTGAGTCGGTGTATACTGACAGCTGCCCTCAGAAGCAGATGGTGTCAACCCCAGCAGCATTAATAGTTGAAATTGAGACACTATGCAGCATATGGGAATCTTTATTAGGAAACGTTTCGCCACACAGTGGTTTCATCAGCCCAAACAAAGGGGAAAGGGCTTTAAGGAGAGGAGGGAATGAGGTAATCAGTCCCCAACTGAGTCGATGGTCAGTCCATCAATCTTGTGAATGTACAGCTTTAGGGCCGTAGACGTGGCTTTATACTGTAGTGAGGTGACGTGAAGCAGATGGAGGCGGGGTCATAGTGGTACCATCCACTAGTCGAAGTAGGTCTTCGTCCAAAGGTTGAACAAGTGTTGAAGAATTCTTTGTAACAAGACCCCATGATGCTGCCGTGTCTGACAGTTGTGATGAATGGTTTTGAAAAACCGACAAGTTGAAGATTGAGACACTTATGCAGCATATGGGAATCTTTATTCAGGAAACGTTACATTCTACAAGATTGATGGACTGAACACATCGACTCCAGGTTGAGGGACTGATTACCTCATTCTCCTCCTCTCCTTACGCCTTCCTTTTGTATTTGGACTGATGAAGCCACTGTGTGGCGTAACGTTTCCTGAATAAAGATTCCCATATGCTGCATAAGTGTCTCAATCTTCAACTTGTCGGTTTTTCAAACCATTCATCACAACTGTCAGACACGGCAGCATCATAGAGTCTTGTTACAAAGAATTCTTCAACACTTGTTCAACCTTTGGACGAAGACCTACTTCGACTAGTGGATGGTACCACTATGACCCCGCCTCCATCTGCTTCACGTCACCTCACTACAGTATATAAGCCACGTCTACGGCCCTATGCTGTACATTCTACAAGATTGATGGACTGAACACATCGACTCCAGGTTGAGGGACTGATTACCTCATTCTCCTCCTCTCCTTACGCCTTCCTCTTTGTATTGGACTGATGAAGACACTGTGTGGCGAAACGTTTCCTGAATAAAGATTCCCATATGCTGCATAAGTGTCTCAATCTTCAACTTGTCGGTTTTTCAAACCATTCATCACAGCATTAATAGTGTTGATAGCAGACGTGATCGTGCTCTGTTGATGTACTCCCAGAGTGACTCGCTCAACCATATTGTCTGAGTTCAGGCCGATGAGACACTTTAAATACACAAGCAACTACGCAGAACTTCCCTCCTCCCCTTGACGAGTCCAGCAGGGATAGTGTGGATACCAAACATGACATTACTTGCAGACGTTCAGACCACAGTACACGAGCTAAGTGCAAGAAATAATGGGGATTACAATTTTCCAACTTAATGTTCAACATTTCTTTAATAACCGTTACCTCCTTGAGGTTGAACTACATAATTACAATCCCGATGTTATACTCTTGAATGAGACAGCTGCAAGAGTTGATCAACATATTAAATTACGTGGTTTTACTTTTACTGTGGAGAAATCGAGAGGTCCCTATAGTGGTGTAGCCATCTTAGTTAAATTAGGCTATACATTTAAAAATATTCATGTTGATGAAGATTCTTGCAATAGAAATTTCAACGTCTCATGGCAAACTAGTGATAGGAACTGGATATTTTCCCCCGAGACAACAATATATAGAGTCAATTCCTCTACATAGGATATTAAGCAGAAATATTCCAAATATTCAAGCGGGAGATTTTAATGCTCATCACCCTGCCCTCTTTAACTGTGGAGCTGGTATTCCACTGGGTGACTTAAAAGGAAAACAACAAATTTAATATCATGACAGCTAGAAACTTTGTCATTTAAAGGGCCCCATTCTTTAAATCGTACATGGGACCTCATCCAGGGACACCAGATATAGTACTAATAAACAGAGACTGTGACCTCTTTTATTGTCGTATCTCTCCTGGTGGAAACGTAGGATCTGACCATATCCCTGTTATAATACAACTAAAAACTTCTCCATTTTAGAATACCGTACCTCCAAACCCAATCTTAACACGCTAGGATTTGACCCCTTCAGGGCATTTCTGGGTGAAGATGAAATTGTGTCATTGGAAAATCTACCTTCCACTGCAATTGATGACGCAATCAGGTCCCTTCACAATAGAATAATTGAAGCTACGAATGCAACTTGCCAATTAGCTTCCCCAAAGATTTATCAACAATATAAACCTACTAGGGAAATTAGAGACGCTTTAAGAAATTATCAAGCAGAATGTCGAAGGCATCTTCAAACGCGACAACCACCAGTAGCTACATTGCACAGATTGAGGCAAGAATTAATTAACATGATTAGTCATCACAAAAGGGACTAATGGAAGTTGCTAGTTCTTCAAGCTAATCAGTATAAGCGTGAGCCAGCAAAATTTTGGAGTAAGATCCGACAACTGTTAGGGGCAAAGCACAAGGCTCTTAACTACCTAATTCATACCTTCACTGATGAGGATGATGAAAATGTTGAGATTAATTAAACTTGATGATCCACAGGACCAGGCTAATTTGATGGGTGATGTATGGGAGAAAATTCTCTCTCACAGTAACAGTCGTAAATTTAACAATAATCACTATCAGTTGGTAAATGAATGGAGAGATGAGAACTTAGATGATCTACAACCACTACCTTCTATCGATACATCAACTCTTGTAGACGCCCACCCGCTTACTAGACCTATTACATTACTCGAGATGAGTCAGGTTATTGGAAGAATGCTAAATAGAGCCCCTGGTCTCTCTGGGATAACAATGAAGCAAATAAAGTTCCTACCCACAAATTGTAAACAGTCTTTTGTTAATATATTTAATGTCATCTTGACCTCAGGACATTTTCCAGTGGTTTTTAAGACTGCTAGGATGATCTTTCTTGCTAAGCCCAATAAAGACATCCACCAACCTGGGAACTATAGACCTATATCTTTACTTGAAGTCACTGGAAAAGTTCTTGAGAAGATCATTTCCAACAGACTGAACTACTATATGGAGTTTAATCACCTTTTTACTGAAAAACAATTTGGCTTTTGAACACATAAAGGTACCAATCATGCAATAAATTTTATTTTCGATACTGTAGCAAGTCTAAAACATCAGAGCAATCTTGCCCTAATTGCCACCAGAGATGTTCATAAAGCTTTTGATAGCTTATGGCATGATGGTCTTATATACAAACTCATTGACCTACCAGACCATAACTGGACTTTTCTCAGATTAATATATAATTTCTTAACTCCAAGAAAAATAATTCCCACCTTTCATGGCAGGTCGACAGAGCCTTTTATATCAACAGCTAGTGTCCCCCAAGGTTCTTGTCTTAGTCCAATTCTGTTCAACATTTATGTGAATGACCTTCCTCAACCAGATTTTTAATGATCCCAATTATAACACAGTTGCAGATGATGTTAATCATGTCGTCTCATCAACCCCGGGTAACAGGAAAATACAAGTATGAGAGAGTCTAGAAAAAAAATGAATATTGAACTTCGTCGAACATCTAATTGGGAAAAGAAATGGAGAATTACGACTAATCCTGACAAAGTCCTTGTTAGCACGATAGGATGTTTTGCATCAACAATCGAAGATAAAGGGGGTATCTCCATCAGAGGTACCCCTGTAGCCATTAAAAACCCCTAACAAGATCTTGGGATATGAAATAGACAGCTGCTCCACTCAACATCTCATGTAACTAAAAAGATCAACATAGCCAAAGCCGGTCTTAGCAGTCTCTTTCGATTCAATCAAGCCCCTCCACATGTCACAAAACATCTGTATAAAATGATAATAAGACCTATACTCGAATACCCATGTGTCCCAATGACATTAACAACAAAGACTAACATGCTACGGTTGCAACGGGTCCAGAATAGAGCTCTTCGCTTCATTACGGGTACCAGGAGGAGAAACAGAGTTAAAATGGCAGATTTACACGTACAACAAGATATTACTGCCTTAAATGTACGCCTTGACACCCTGAAAAAGAAACAACTCTATACAATGCAAGAACTATACATGCCAGATAGAGAACATCCTATACAAGTTGCAAATACCACGGATTATATCATCAATACTCCTCCTCACAGGACTCAAAGAATGACTCTCCCACAGAGGGTACGTCGTTTTATCCATAAAGATGAATACCATCGACCCATGATATTGAGCAGCCTCCCTGATGAAGAAGATTGGGTAACACCAGAACCCTTCTATGTTTACTGAGAAAATCACCGCCTCCAATTAGGGAGACATCTTATATAACAATCTACTGTAAAAAATATGTTATATTTGCTATGGCGGGACACCACCTGTAAGAAGCCATTGTTAAATAATTCTTTATAAACTGGCCAGGAAATTATTGCCTTTGTTGTCGCTTAAATATCCGTTGTGAAATCGCAAAAAAAGGCAATTGCAACTTGTATATTTACTACCAATTCAGAGTCATGTACTTATATATCTGTTATATCTATGTGACTCTGATGTGTTAGTATTATACCCCTTCAAGAATATCTTATTATCTCACATACACTTTTTAAATTACACCAAAGTGGTTGGGCCACTTTCCTTTTGTATCCTACCTCTCGCCCCCCTCCTGCCCTTTTCCAATATTTCTATCCTTACCTATCCTTCTTCCTTACCCATCTTACCAAAGCTCTGGTCATAAGAAGAAGAAGAAGAGCCTGCAGCAATGATAACTTATCATAGTGAACCTAGAAGAACACATCAAATTAAGAATGTGATGTTCTCCCAAACAATGAGAATTTCCTGCCCTGTGAATACCCTAAAAAAAACTCAACATACAAGTAGTATTTAAAAAAATATTCACAGACAGTTAAAAGCATTTTGATCATAAATTCCTCTCAATACTGTGTTGGTAGTGTGTGCAGGATTAAGTGTAATGTCTAGGCTGTTGTAGTTCCACACCTATTAATTAGCCCCTGTTTTCCTACATTTTCTCTTTAAGCTAGAAATGTGTCTCTCAAAGAGTTGTGTTGGCCAGATGAACTATGGACGTCTCCCTCTTGTTTTAAGTGAGTCGGTTGTAGAGCCATTTTCCCTAATATTATGGAATTTTCCTAAGACAATTTCCCAGTTACATCTATTTTAAGAATAGATAGCTAGGTCATTACTACACTATCAGTGTTTGTGGGCTGGGCTGACTGTTTTCTACTGCCTTCATTTTACTGGCACTCAACACTCAACACTGGTCTACCTCATTCTAATGAGAATCGTTCCAGTGAACGAATCAACCTGGACTTCATACTCATTTCTGCATCATTGAAAGTTCCTAATGATGTGTTGATTGCAACTTGAAAGACCTAGAGCTATCAATCATCTTGTATTACATAGGTCAAGTTTTTGCATGTAAATGAACAGTATTTAGATAAGTGTAAAAAGGTATTCATTGCATTAAAGATTTGGAATTTGCATATTACAGGAGAGCAATGTAGCTCATGCTGCAACTGTATTGAATAATGGTAGGTTACTGAAATCAGTTCAGAGTTTTTATGAAGATAGTGAGGCCCAGGTTAAGATATGTAGGAGAGAAGGAGATTATTTCCCAGTAGAAGTATGCCTTAGACAATGATGTTCGATGTCACCATGGATGGGATTGAAAGAGATGTGAATGCTCAGTAGCTGGCAAGAGGTGAGGGATTAAAAGATAAACAATCTAACACAAAGTGCAAGTTGCCGCAGTTGCCTTTTCTTGATGACATTGTGCAAATGGAAGATTCTGAAGAGAAGTTGCAAAGGTTGGTGAATGAGTTTGGGATGGTATGTAAAAGAAGGAATTTAAAATTGAATATAGGAAAAATCAAGGTGATGAGGATAACAAAAATCTTTAGGAAATGAAGATTGGTTATCATATTCGAGGGAGGGAGAATGGAGGAAATGAATATAATAGATATTTGAGAGTGGACTTTTCAGCAGATGGGTCTATGAAATGCTAGGTTAAGCATATGATTGACGAGGGTTAAAAGTTGAGTTGTGAACTGAGGAACAAAGAAGACGAATAACGTTATTCATGGAAACAAAGAGGAAAATTTATGATAGTATAGTTATACGAACGCTCTTATATGAGCGTGAATTATTGGTGGTGAATATTGCAACAAGGAGATGGCTGGAGGCAGTGAAAATGTCGTGTCTGAAGGCAATGTTTGTAATGAATATTAAGTAGAGAAATCATTGCTTCGAGATTAGAAAGGTGGAGGGTTACTAAATGTATTTTTCAGATAGCTGATTAATGGTTGTTGAGGGTGTTTGGACATTTAGAAAGGTTATAAAAAATGAAATGTAGTGGAAGGTAGGCAAGGCAGCGGTCGTCCTATGAAAGATGAAAGGGAGAGTGTAAAGAAGGTTTTGTGTGAAACCAATCTTTAAGACATCATGAACAATTTAGATATAGTGAAGGCAAATGACATGTATGACTGTACAGGCTACTGAAGCGTGAGCAGGGTAATTTTTTTAGGGATTCAGGGAACCGGTTAGTTCGGCTTGAGTCCTGGAGGTGGGAAGTACAACGACTGCACTCTGCAGGAAGGGTGAAGATATGATGCAGTATCGTCATGCCTCTGGCAATACAGTGATGGAGTGAGACATGATTCTCTTTAGGGTCACTCTGCCTCTGTGGGAAATGACTGATGTGTTATAAAAACATATTCGTATATATGTCATATAAGCATTGTGGAAAAAATCAAGAAATTCGTAGAGCATTCATCAATTCTCGCATTATCAAGGAGTAGCAAAAATAGCTGGACAAGAGGAGTTATAAAACTGAAATATGACCTTACATTTCACCCCACTCACTGAGAGGTCACATGTGACCCCACTCACTGAGAGGTCACATGTGACCCCACTCACTGCGAAGTCACATATGACCCCACTCACTGAGAGGTCACATGTGACCCCACTCACTGAGAGGTCACATGTGACCCCAATCACTGAAGCATGAAAGTGTTGCGAAGATGCAGTCAGGTCACATGTCATATAACAAATTTAAGAGTTACATGTCGAGAATATATAAATGAATCTAATTTATTGAACCCTCAACGTATATTCACATTGTAATCAATATTTATTGTTTCAAGAAACTTTTCTCAATTATAATACTTCGACAAACCTTGATCCTGCTTGATGTAACCTTATCAGGCTTTCCAAATCAGTTTTCTGGTCAAAACGTTTGTCATGAAAAAAATACAGAGCGTTAGACACTTGTCCAGTTGTAATCCTAAATTTAAATTGTTACAGTCTTAGTTCAGTTTTTCTCAGTTAGGCTGTAATAAAGTTCACAGTGTTTTTTTTTTTTTGTACAGGGAATCTTATAGACAAAGCCATCAGCATTGTCGGGGGAATTCTTAATCATATTGTATAAAGATATTTAAATACATTTTTTTCTGGAATTCGTAAGCACAGACTGTATATCAAGAAAATTTTCATTGTAAGGTATAACCAACTTAGATTTGGTTGAATATATTTCTTCATAATTTTATGAAATGTAAAAAGTATTTTTGTATTTTAAAAAGTTTTTTTTTTAATTATTTTTGTTGTACTTAAGATCATTTGCTTTTTCACAAATCATCAATATTTGTTGATCTTTAAACTCTGGGTTGTCAAGGAGCAGAACTCTGGGTTGTCAAGGAGCAGAACTCTCAAGGACGGATGTTGGTCTCTGCTCTTGGAAAGGTTTGAATTATTTTATAACCTTATATGACCTAACTGACAATTTTTATTGAAGAAATTTGGGTTTTAGTTTTCATATATTGATTTATGAATGACTCTTATGATTCTTTTAAATTTTTCAACACTTTTGTTTAACTGTATTTTCAGCTCTTGCTGCAGCATTTATTGGAATTGTGGCAAAATAGACTTAGATTATTGAATTAGTGGCCACCTCCTCGGATCAAGCAGTATCCGAAATGTACCTAGTTAATTCTAGCTCTTACAGAAATGAATATATGTAAATTGTTTTCTTTTTAATTTCAAGTATAACAATAATGAAAGTGTTTTTTATTTTATTTTTCTTTATCGTTGTTAATTATACAATGGAAATACTATGTCAGTTAATTCTGTGTTATAACTTAGAGAGGTTGATCACGATCTGAACTATTGCTTTTGATTTTGAATTTCTAGCTACTACAGTAAACTACATTTTGTTTTTGTTTTAAATTTTTTTGGATAATTTAGTGTCATGTTTAATGTAATTGGAAATAATTCAAATATATATTTTCTAATTTATCTGTGATTGAGTTTTCATTAGATTACTAAATGTGGATTCAGAATTATAATTTTTTGCTTTATTTTTTTCAAATTGGAAGCATCACAAAGGTTGTATTTACTTATTTCTAGATAAGCTGATGCAACTTTACTGAGATAACAGTAGCCCAGCCTGAGCCGGCGGTAGTGACACTCAAGAGTCTGAAGATTTTGTTGGATGCGCCATAAACATGTGGCTCCTCCAGCATGATAAATGAACTGACTGGTATCAGTCTCGCCAGTCTCAAGTCAGTGAAGCTCAGTTGAAGTTGTTTTTGTGCTGTTGCCCTCAAACCACTCTCTCCTTGAAAGCATATTGCTTTGTCTGTTCATCAGTTCTATCTTGCTTCTGAAGACCAGTGTGAGACGGACTCCACAGATGTTCATGACTCCAGTGACTACGGTCCTACCAAATGTGTGTCGTCCTTTTGACTCAAGCATAACTTAACTGATACTCATTGACTTAAGAGCATTTATGGATGGCAGGAAATCAAAACTTACATTAATATGTATAGTATGTATGTAAGTTTTTGTATTTGTAGGCATTTGTAGTTGGTGTTCTGCCACTAGAACTACTATTAGTGCCACCACCGGCCGTAAGTGATACTTTCCATGTTGTTCGCCCTAGGCAGTGTCTGGAATAAAGTCATGGTGTTAATGGTCACATTCAACATACTCACTGTATGTAGCTGAATGCGTTACATTTACAAAGTCGTTGCCTAACAGTGTTCAAATAACTGTATTTTCTTGGACGTATAACTTCAATGAACAATCTGTTACAGTACAGTAAATAACGACTCATTAAGAGAAAAAGTATCAGTATTTGATATACTCGCTCGGCCTCGAAGCTTCGTGGCCTTGTTCTATGCTAGCGAATCACAGTTTTTATCTCCTGCTTGAGCGTTATTAATTTATTTGGTATCCTAGATGTTTGAATGAGATCTTCCTTAAGTTGAACACATTGACTGCTTGAGTCTTTAT
>NC_069406.1:5538175-5571089 GCF_026875155.1 Cherax quadricarinatus | reverse complement strand
ACTGAGCTACACCCCCACCTCTATTATCTACCTCAGCAAGAGGATCTCACGGTAACACGATCATCGAGTGGAAACCTTTCTAAGTGATGCTAATTAAAACATCGTCTGCCCAGACCCGAGATCGAACCGGGGACCTTTAGATCTTCAGTCTAACGCTCTCCCAACTGAGCTATCGAGGCTTTTCCTCAAGTGTTTCTACACGCTTTATTTTTCGTCTTCGTGTTTCTGAAATAGCAAGTTGAGAGTCAGGAAACCTGAGGCTTATTGAAGTTTCTCTAATATTTGCAAAGAGATATTTACAGAGTCTTGCAGTGACAACGTTTAGTAGTCTAATAATCTTGTTACTTTCTCCACAGACATGTTTTACTTAGCTGTAGCAATGTCTCTACGACAAAAACCGAAACAAGGTTGAGCTGTAGGTTTTCGGTTGCCAGTGAGGGATGCGTTCTTATTGGAGATGTGAAGGATGTGTCCAGTGAAGGCATTCACTTGGTTTTCGACATCATCTTGGAGAGAGACAAATGACAGTACAGACATGACATCAGGAACTTCTATACCAGTCATAGACAAGGGGACTGTAGGGAACCAGGTAACGATGTGCACATTGAGAGACCTGTAGACAATGAAGGAGCTATGACATATGCAGACTCCAACAGACAACTACAGTGGCAATGAACAGCTGAGCTGGAAAGACAGTCCACCGAGCATAGGAGCTGCAGCAAGGGCAGGGATTGAAAGCAGGAACTTTTCGATGGAAGGAACTAAAACACTTCATAGGATGCAAAAGGAGAAACAGTGGGAGGAGAAGAGGGAAAGGTCAGTGTTTGTCTACGGGCTCCGAGAAGTTGAAGGGCAAATCTACGACGAAAGAAACCAGGAGGAGAAGAAAGCGATTGAAGGTATCATGAAAGCAATAGATGAGGGAGACATGACCCAGGTGACAAATTTTCGGAGAATTGGGTGGTTTGTGAGTGGAAGGATATGGCCAGTAAAAGTAATTTTCAAGGCAGAATCAGCTTGAACCAGGATCCTGCAGGAGAAAGCATGACTGAGGGACAATCCCGAGTACCAGAGAGTGTGCCTCGATCGCGACAGAACACAAGGAGAAAGGATGATACTGAGTGAGAGGGTGCAAAGGCGAACGGAGGAATGAGCTGCATTGAAGATGAGCAGAACCCAGACTCAGGTGTAAGGGCAAACAAACCTTTGCAGAAACACCCACAGAAGGTCTTCAACCACAACAGCCCCAACGCAACTGACCAATCTAAACCAAAACCCACACACTGTTTCCTCTGGCCCCACCTCCCACATCTCAAACCCCACCCATACAGCAGCCCCTTATGGGCACTCTGATCCCTACCCCCATCACAAACCCCTCCCAAACTGTGACTACCCCAATGCAGCTGAACAATCTAAGCCAAAACCACACTGTTCCCTCTCCCCCACCCCCTACATCACAAACCCCTCCCCTACAGCAGCTCCCCATGGGCACTCTATTCTCATACCCCATCACAAACCCCACCCACACTGCACACCCCCATAGGCCTCCTCCAGGGCTCCCACTCCCCCAACCCCAATATTTTCCCAGGATCACCATGATAAATAAGAAGCTGAAGGTGTGGTACACGAACGCAGATGGATTATCAAGTAAATACGAGGAGTGGCATGAAAGAATAAATGAGAAGTCCCCAGACATTATAGCAGACACAGAAACAAAACTTACTGAGACAATAACAAACGCAGTCTTCCCACCGGGATATCAGATCCTGAGGAAAGACAGAAGGAGCAGAGGGGGGAGAAGGGGTTGCACTACTCATAAAGAACCGATGGAGTTTTGAGGAAACTGAAGGCGTGGGCGAGATTGGAGAAAGAGACTACATAGTAGCTACAATTCAGTCTGGGGAACGTAAGGTAGTCATTGCAGAACTGCAGAAGGCCAAGAGAGGAATATGAAGAGAACAACAGAGCGATGGTGGACACACTGGCTGAGGTGGCACGAAGAACTCAATCGTGCAGAGCAAAGTTACTGGTTATGGGTGATTTCAACCTTAGGGAGATCAACTGGGAAAACCTACAGCCTCACGGGGGCCATGACGCATGGAGTGCCAAGAAGATGAATGTGGTACTGGAAAATATCATGCATGAACACGTCAGGGACACTACTAGAGAGAGATGGAAGGATGAACCACCAAGACTGGACCTTGTGTTCACTCTGAGCAGTTCAGACATTGGGGACATCACATATGAGAGGCCCCTTGGAGCTAGAGATCACGTGGTTCTGAGTTTTGATTACATAGTAGAGCTGCAAGTGGAGAGGGTAGCAGGAGTCGAGTGGGAAAAGCCAAACTATAAAAGGGGGCATTACACAGGTATCACGAACTTCCTGTAGGAGGTTCAGTGGGACAGAGAGCAGGTAGAAAAGTCAGTGAACAAAATGATGAAATACGTAACGGCAAAATGTAAGAGGCAGAGGAAAGGTTTGTTCCCAAAGTGAGCCAAAAACTAAGTGCATTAGAGAATGGAAAAGGTACAAAAGGCAAAGGACCCAGGAAAATAAGGAGGTCAGACGATGAGCCAGAAATGATTATGCACAGATAAGGATGGAGGTCCAGCGACAGTAGGATAACGACATAGCATCAGAAGTCAAGTCTGACCCGAAACTGCTGTATAGCCACATTAGGAGAAAGACAACAGTCAAAGACCAGGTGATCAGGACGAAGAAGGTGGGGAGCTCACACGAAACGATCAAGAGGTATGTGAGGAGCTCAACGAGAGATTTAAGGAAGTGTTCACTGTGAAGACAGGAAGGACTCTGGGAAGACAGGACAGAGGGCGACACCAACAGGGAATACACCAACAAGTGCTGTAGGACATACACAAACTGAGGAGGAGGCGAAGAAGCTGCTAATTGACCTTGATACCTCAAAGGCAATGGGATCAGACAACATTTCCTTATGGGTCCTGGGAGACGGAGCAGAAATGCTGTGTGTACCATTAACCACAATCTTCAACACATCCCTTGAAACTGGACAACTACCTGAGGTATGGAAGACGGCAAATGTAGTTCCCATTTTTCAAAAAGGAGACAGAAAAGAGGCGCTTAACTATAGACCAGTGTCACTGACGTGTATGGTATGCAAAGTCATGGGGAAGATTATCAGGAGAGTGGTAGAGCACCTGGAATGGAACAAAAGTATAAATGACAACCAGCACGGTTTCATGGAAGGCAAATCCAGTGTCACAAACCTTCTGCAGTTTTATGATAAAGTAACAGAGGTAAGAGATGAAAGAGAGGGGTGGGTTGATTGCATCTTCTTGGATTGCAAGAAGGCCTTCGGCACAGTTCTTCACAAGAGATTTGTGCATAAAATAGAGGATCAGGCGCATATAATGGGAAGGGCACTGCAATGGATCAGAGAATACCTGACAGGGAGGCAACAACGAGTCATATTGCGTGATGAGATATCACAATTGGCACCTGTGACGAGCTAGGTCCCACAGGGGTCGATCCTAGGACCAGTGCTATTTTTGGTATACATGAATGACATGGTGGAAGGGATAGAGTCAGAGGTGTCTTTGTTCGCAGACGATGTGAAGTTAATGAGGAGAATTAAATCAGATGAGGATCAGGCAGGACTTCAATGAGACCTAGAAAGGCTGCAAACGTGGTGCGCCAACTGGCTTCTCGAATTCAACCCTGCCAAATGCAAAGTCATGAAGATTGGAGAAGGGTAAAGAAGGCTGCAAGCAGAGTGTAGGCTAGGTGGCCAACGGTTGTAAACCTCGCTCAAGGAAAAAGATCTTGGAGTGATAATATCACCGAACACGTCTCCGTCAGCACACATCAACCAGATACCTGCTGCAGCATATGGGCACCTGGAAGACTTGAGATTAGCATTCCGATTCCTAAGTAAGGAATCTTTCAAGACACTACACCATGTACGTTAGTCCCATACTGGAGTATGCAGCACCAGTTTTGAACCCACACCGGGTCAAGCACGTTAAGAAATTAGAAAGTGCAAAGGTTTGCGACAAGGTTAGTCTCAGAGCTAAGGGGAATGTCCTAAGAAGAAAGATTGAGGGAAATTGGCCTGACGACACTGAAGGACAGGAGGGATAGGGGAGACATGATAACGATATATAAAATACTGCGTGGAATAGACAAGGTGGACAGAGACAAGATGTTCCAGAGAGGGGACACAGAAACAAGGGATCACTTTTGGAAGTTGAAGACTCAGATAAGCCACAGGGATGTTAAGAAGCAGTTCTTCAGTTATAGAGTGGTCAGGAAGTGGAACAGTCTGGCGAGCGATGTAGTGGAGGCAGGTACCATACATAGCTTTAAGACGAGGTATGATAAAGCTCATGGAGCAGAGGGGGAGAGGACCTAGTAGCGTTCAGTGAAGAGGCGGGGCAAAGATCTGAGTCTCCACCCCTGCAACCACAATTAGGTTAGTACAATTAGGTGAGTATACACACACACACAGAAGAATAGAGACAGAGCAGGGCAGAGCAAGAAGCCCAAGCACACACAGAAACACCTTCCAAAGCACACACAGAACCCAATGCTGACCGAATGATGAATAAGTGGGAAGAGTGGCACGAAAGAGTCAAAGAGGCATCACAAGACATCATAGCTCTCACAGAAACTAAACTCATAGGGGTGATAACAGATGACATCTTTCCACTGGGATATCAGATGCTGAGGAAAGATGGAGGGAACAGGGGGGATTGAGGAGTGGCACTGCTCATCAGAAATCGATGGGATTTTGATGAGCTGGAAAGAGGAGACAGAGGAAAAGCAAGAAATTACATAACAGGAATGCTTCAGTCTGGAGGTCCCACCAGAGAACAGCAGGAAGCCAAAGCAAGAGTATGATGAGAGTAATAGAGCAATGGTTGACACAATGGCAGAAGTGGTCAGAAGGGCTCATACGAGCAGGGCAAGCTGCTGATTATGGGTGATTTCAATCACATGGAAACTGACTGGAAGAACCTGGAGCCACATGGGGGCCCATAAACGTGGAGAGCTAAGATAATGGAGGTGGTACTGGAAAACCTCATGTACCAACACGTAACATATGCTACCAGAGAGAGAGGAGAGGATGAACCAGCGAGACTGGACCTAGTATTCACCTTGAGTAGTGCAGATATTGAGGACATCACATGTGAAAGACCCCTCAGAGCCAGTGATCTTGTGGTTCTGAGATTCGAATATATAGTAGAGTTAGAAGCGCAGAGGGAAGTAGGAAGGGCAGGACGAATGAAACCAAACTACAAGAAAGGGAACTATGCAAGCATAAAGAATTTCTTGCATGCAGTTCAGTGGGACAGAGAACTGGCAGAGACGTCAGTGAAGGAGATGATGGAATATGTGACAACAATATGAAAGGAAGCTGAAGAGAGGTTTGTACCCAACGGTAGCAGAAATAACGAAAAAGCCAGGATGAGTCCTTGGGTTACCCAAAGGTGTAGGGAGGCCAAAACCATGTGTGCTAGAGAATGGAAAAAGTATAGAAGGCAAAGGACCCAGGAGAATAAAGAGAGCAGTCGTAGAACCAGAAATGAATATGCACAGGTAAGAAGGGAGGCCCAAAGACAATACGAGAAGACATAGCACCGAAAACTAAATCTGACCCGAAGCTGTTGTACAGCCACATCAGGAGTAGAACAACATTCAAGGGCCATGTAATCAGGCTGAGGAAGGAAGGAGGGGAGATCACAAGAAACGACCGCGAAGTATGTGAGGAACTCATCATGAGATTCAAAGACGTGTTCACAGAGGAGACAGAAGGGACTCCAGAAAGGCAGAGAGGTGGGGTACACCATCAAGTGTTGGACACCATTCATACAACCGAGGAAGAAGTGGTCCGCAGTTTAATGCATCGTGTCTGTCTCCTTTTTCAAAAATTGGGACTACATTGGCTGTGTTCCATGCCTCAGGTAGTCGCCCTGTTTTGACAGACGTGTTGAAGATTGTTATTAGTGGTACACATAGCAACTATGCTCCCTCTCTTAGGACCCATGGAGAGATGTTATCCGGCCCCATCGCCTTTGAGGTATCTAGCAAGCTAGAGGGTTCTGAGAAAGGGAGCAGAGGCGCTATGTGTACCACTAATAACAATCTTCAATACATTTGCTATTTCATACCTGAGGTATGGAACACAGCAAATGTAATCCCAATTTTTTAAAAAGGAGACAGACACGATGCATTAAACTACAGACCAATTTCAATGACGTGTATAGTACGTAAGGTCATGGAGAAATTACCAGAAGAGTGGTGGAACACCTAGAAAGAAATGAGCTTGTCAACAACAGCCAGAACAGTTTCAGGGACGGGAAATCCTGTGTCACAAATCTACTGGAATTCTATGACAGGGTGACAGCAGTAAGACAAGAGAGATAGAGAAGGGTAGATTGCATTTTGTTAGACTGTAAGAAGGCGTTTGACACAGTTCCATACAAGAGATTAGTGCAATAGCTGGAGGACCAGGCAGGGATAGCAAGGAATGGCCTCGCTGTTGTCAGGAAGAGAACAGTGAGTCATGTACATGGCGAGGTGTCAGAGTTGGCGCCTGTAACAAGCGGGGTGCCAGAGGATCCAATCCTAGGACCGGTGCTGTTTCTGGTATTTGTGAACGACATGACGGAAGGAATAGACTACGAAGTGTCCTTGTTTGCAGATGATGTAAAGTTGATGAGAAGAATTCAGTCAGACTGCAGTCCTGATCCAGCAACTGGCTCCTGAAGTTCAACCCCCCAAGTGCAAAGCCATGAAGACTGAGGAAGGGCAAAGAAGACCACAGATGGAGTACAGTGTAGGGGGTCAGAGACTACAAACCTCACTCAAGGAAAAGGATCTTTGGGAGAGTATAACAATGGGCACCTCTTCTGAGGCGCACATCAACCAAATAACTGCTGCAGCAAACCTAAGAACAGCATTCCGACATCTTAATAAGGAATCGTTTAGAACCCTGTACACTGTGTACGTTACGCCCTTGTTGGAGTAAGTAGCACCAGTTTGGAACCCACACCTAGCCAAGTATGTAAGGAAACTAGTAAAAGTGAAAAGGTTTGCAACAAGACTAGTCCCAGAGCTAAGGTGTATGTCCTACGAGGAGAGGTTAAGGGAAATCGACCTGACGACAGTGGAAGGCAGGGGAGATAGGGGGGAATCAACAAGGTGGACATAGACAGGATGTTGCAGAGATGGGACACAGCAACAAGGGAAGCTGAAGACTCAGATGAATCACAGGGATGTTAGGAAGTATTTCTTCAGTCACAGAGTTTTCAAGAAGTGGAATAGTTTGGGAAGTGATGTAGTGGAGGCAGGATCCATATATAACTTTAAGAAGCTCATGGAGCAGGAAGAGTGACCTATTCGCGACCAGTGAAGAGGCGGGGCTATGAGCTGTGACTCGACCCCTGCAACCACAATTGGGTGAGTACACTCAATCTCCCGCTCTGTTTCTTTCTTACTGTGTGTCTTTTCATTAATCCCGTTCAGGTCTTCCTCTGAATGTTCAGGTGATAGAAAGGAGCATGGGAAGAGTAAAGAGAGGTGAGGAAGGAAGTGAAGGATATATAAGAAAAAAGAGAAACGCGAAGAAGAATGAATAAATAGGAGGGAAAAGTTAGGTAAGGGGCCAAGAAAGGAGGATTTGTGATGCTTCAGCAGTTTACTTTTTCTAAACTAATAACCAGTGCAAGTGAGCAACAAGTTTGGTCTACAAATAAATGTCAGATGTAACCTCAACATGTGATAAGTTTTAATTTAATATTCCCAAAAGGAGAGTCAGGGGGCGCCCGGGATTGAACCAGGGACCTCTCGATCTGCAGTCGAATGCTCTACCACTGAGCTACACCCCCACCTCTCTTATTTACCTCAGCAAGAGGCTCTCACGGTAACACAATCACCGAGGGGGAACCTTTCTAAGTGATGCTAATTAAAACATCGTCTGCCCAGACCCGAGATCGAACCGGGGACCTTTAGATCTTCAGTCTAACGCTCTCCCAACTGAGCTATCAAGGCTTTTCTTCAAGCGTTTCTACACGTTTTATTTTTCGCCTTCGTGTTTCTGATATGGCAAGTTGAGAGTCAGGAAACCTGAGGCTTATTGAAGTTTCTCTAATATTTGCAAAGAGATATTTACAGAGTCTTGCAGTGACAACGTTTAGTAGTCTAATAATCTTGTTACTTTCTCCAAAGACATGTTTAACTTAGCTGTAGCATCGTCTCTACGACAAAAACCGAAACAAGGTTGAGCTGTAGGTTTTCGGTTGCCGGTGAGGGATGCGTTCTTATTGGAGATGTGAAGGATGTGCCCAGTGAAGGCATTCACTTGGTTTTCGACATCAACTTGGAGATGAACATTCCAAGTGGAGATGTCGAGCTCTTAGCAGTTTCCTACGTCCCACAGCCAGGTTGTAAGTGTGGATTCTTCACCTGTTGGAATCTCCATTGTCGAGAAGACGGCCATTTGGTAAGATAATCCATCAAAGCCAAGGGGTTTACAAGTGACTGTGCCTTCCGACATATCACTCACTACTTAGTTGAGGGAGGCGCCAGAGATGTTAGTAGGGAAATCAACAGTTTCTCATGTGAAACACTGCAAGGTCATCAGAGTTCCTCTGTATAAGATGTTGGTTGAGGTCACCAACTATTATTATATGTTGACATTTGTGTTGAAGCAGAATCGAGACCACACTTTCTATTAGGAAGTTGTTAGGCACTGCATGTTGCCATTGAGGTCTGTACATTGCACATGCTAGTACAGAGGTACAAGTGTTTATGCATAGCTTGAAGAACATCATTTCTAGATGAGTAGGGATAGCAAAATCAAATGGCAGGGCATGTACAATTTGAGAGAAGCACACAGCAATACCTCCTCACTGACTCTGGGGCAGCCGCTGAGATGTAGTTCTGTAGTATTGTATAAGGCACAAAATCACCTGATCTTCCAAAATAGGAGTACCTGGGTGGGTGACGTGTGAGTATGTTTATCAATGCAGAGATCCTGCTGCTTTGTTCCGAGAACAGATTTATAAAACACTGGTGACCCTGACTGTCAATTTCTTTTTTGTTACGATACTGGTCCTCCTGATGTCCCCTCTTGTGGCAGTAATTGCACCTCGTATCTCGCAAGCACTTGTCAGCTGTGTGCCCCCTCCTGTTACAGTGAAAGCACTGCCTGCAATTCGTGCACTTCCTGTGTTTCGAATCCAATTCAGCCTCTTGTGAGCCTGATGATTATGTATCTGGTGAGAGTTGTCCTGGAGTTTACCTGGAGAGTTTACCTGGAGAGAGTTCCGGGGGTCAACGCCCCCGCGGCCCGGTCTGTGACCAGGCCTCCTTAGGTCAGTGTCCCAGGATGCGACCCACACCAGTCGACTAACACCCAGGTACCCATTTTACTGATGGGGAACATAGACAACAGGTGGAAAGAAACACGTCCAATGTTTCTACTCTGGCTGGGAATCGAACCCAGGCCCTCACCGTGTGAAGCGAGAGCGTTAACCACCAGGCCAGGGAATGTTTTTGGAGGATGAGATGGCTGTGGGTGTCTACCTCCTTCTCTTCTGCATTTTCTACCATGTCATCTTCCATGTTCTCTACCACGCTCTCGAACAGTTTTATCAGATATGTTCCTGCTGTTCGTGATATGGCGACGCACTTGTTCAGGTGCAATGTTGGTCACCTGATTATAATCCCCATTAATCTCTGATGGAGAAAGTAATGACTCAGTACTAGGAGATAGAACACTTCTGTCAGGTGTTGGCAGTGCTGGCAGGTGTAGCGTTGGCAGGTGTACTGGCAGGTGCTGAAACAGTGATGTTGAGTGTACTGTCAGGTGTACTGACAGGTGTTGGAACAGTGATGTTAGTGTACTGTCAGCGTACAGGCAGGTGTTAATAAGAACATAAGAAAGGAGGAACACTGCAGCAGGCCTGTTGGCCCATACTAGGCAGGTCCTTTACAATTCATCCCACTAACAAGCATTTGACCAACCCAATTTTCAATGCTACCCAACAAATATAACTCTGATGTGCAAGTCCCACTCAAATCCAACCCCTCCCACTCATGTACTTATCCAACCTAAATTTGAAACTACCCAAAGTCCTAGCCTCAATAACCCAACTAGGAAGACTGTTACACTCATCAACTACCCTATTTCCAAACCAATACTTTCCTATGTCCTTTCTAAATCTAAACTTATCAAATTTTAAAATTTCCATTACTCGGGTTCTCTCTTGGAGAGATATCCTCAGACCTTGTTAATATCCCCTTTATTAATACCTATCTTCCACTTATACACTTCGATCAGGTCTCCCTTCATTCTTCGTCTAACAAGTGAATGTAACTTAAGAGTCTTCAAACTTTCTTCACAAGGAAGATTTCTAGTGCTATGTATTAATTTAGTCATCCTACGCTGAATGTTTTCTAACGAATTTATGTCCATTCTGTAATATGGAGACCAGAATTGAATGCATAATCTAGGTGAGGCCTTACTAATGATGTATAAAGCTGCAGTATGACCTCTGGACTTCTGTTGCTTACACTTCTTGATATAAATCCCAGTAATCTATTTGCCTTATTACGTAAGCATTGCTGTCTTGGTTTAAGGTTGCTGCTTACCATAACCCCCAAGTCCTTTTCGCAATCTGTATGGCTAAGTTCTACATTATTTAACTTATAAGTGCTAGGGTTATGGACACTCCCGAGCTTCAGAACCTTGCATTTATCTACAATGAACTGCATCTGCCACTTTTCTGACCAAGAGTAGAGTTTGTCTAAATCCTCCTGAAGTTCCCTAACATCTACGTTTGAATCAATTATCCTACCTATCGAATTGAGACACTTATGCAACACATGGGAATCTATTGAAGAAACGTTTCGCCACACAGTGGCTTCATCAGTCCAATACAAAGTAGAAATGGGTAAGGAGAGTAGAAGTTTTGAGGTAATCAGTCCCTCAACCTGGAATCGATGTGTTCAGTCCATCACTCTTGTAGGAAGTGCAGCACAGGGCCAGAGAGGTGGCTTATATACTGCGGTGAGATGAGTCCAAGCAGAAGGAGGCGGGATCACAGTGGGACCTGCCACTAGTGTAAGTAGGTCGTCGTCCAAAGGTTGGGCAAGCGTTGAAGTCTTTGTACCAAGATCCCATGATGTTGCAGTGTCTGACAGATGTGATGAATGGTTTTGAAAACCGACAAGTTGAAGAACTGAGACACTTATGCAACACGTCGGTTTTCAAAACCATTCATCACATCTGTCAGAGACAGCAACATCATGGGATCTTGGTACAAAGATTTCAAGCTTGCCCAACCAACCTTTGGCGACGACCTACTTACACTAGTGGCAGGTCCCACTGTTGATCCCCCTCCTTCTGCTTTGACTCATATCACCGCAGTATATAAGCCACCTCTCGGGCCCTGTGCTGCACTTCCAACAGAGTGAAGGACTGAACACATCGATTCCAGGGAGGGACTGTTACCTCAAAACTTCTACTTCCTACCCTTTTCCCTTGTATTGGACTGATGAAGCCACTGTGTGGCGAAACGTTTCTTCAATAAAGATTCCATGTGTTGCATAAGTGGTCCAACCTTCAATTTGTCGGTTTTCAAAACCATTCATCACATTGTCAGACACTGAAACATCTTGGGATCTTGGTACAAAGACTTCACGCTTGCCCAACCTTTGGAGACGACCTATTACACTAGTGGCAGGTCTCACTGTGATCCCGCTCCTTCTGTTTTGGACTCATTCACGCAGTATAAAAGCCAACCTCTCTGGCCCTGTGCTGCATTTCCTACAAGAGTATGGATCTGAACACATCTTTTCCAGGTTGAGGGACTGATTCCCTCAAACTTTCTCTCCTTACCCTTTCTACTTTGTATTGGACTGATGAAGCCACTGTGTGGCAAAACGTTTCTTCATAAAGATTCCAATATGTTGCTAAGTGCCCCTCAATTCTTCAATTTGGTCGGTTTCAAAACCATTATCAAAACTGGTCAGACACGGGCAACACCCCATGGTCTTGGTAAAAGACTTCAACGTTTCCCCAAACCTTTGGGAGACGCCCTATTACACTAGTGGCAGGTCCCACTTTTGATCCCGCATCCCTTATGTTTGGACTCATCTCACCGGCAAGTATATGAGCCACCTCCTTGGCCTGTGCTGCACTTCCTACAAGAGTGATGGATGAACACATGGGATTCCAGGTTGAGGGATGATACTCAAAACTTCTACTCTCCTACCATTTCTACTTGATTGGACTATGAAAGCCACTGTGTGGCGATCGTTTTTCAAAAAAGATTCCCATTTGTTGCATAAGTGTCTAAATTCTTCAATTGTCGGTTTCAAACATTCTTCACATCTGTCAGACACTGCAACATCATGGGATCTTGGTACAAAGACTTCAACGCTTGCCCACCTTTGGCGACGCCCTACTTACACTAGTGGCAGGTCCCACTGTGATCCCGCCTCCTTCTGCTTGGACTCATCTCACCGCAGTATATAAGCCACCTCTCTGGCCCTGTGCTGCACTTCCACAAGAGTGATGGACTGAACACATCTATTCCAGGTTGAGGGACTGATTACCTCAAAACTTCTACTCTCCTTACCCATTTCTACTTTGTATTGGACTGATGAAGCCACTGTGTGGCGATACGTTTCTTCAATAAAGATTCCCATGTGTTGCATAAGTGTCTCAATTCTTCAACTTGTAGGTTTTCAAAACCATTCATCATATCCTACCTATCTTCGTGTCATCGGCGAATTTGCTCATATCACTAGTAATTCCTTCATCAAGATCATTGACATATATTATAAACAACAACAGGCCACTTGTTACTGATCCCCACTCGGATTTAACCCGTTAATGGACACTCTTTGCTTCCTGTCTGTGAGCCATGATTCGATCCACGAGAGCACCCTTCCCCCAATGCCATGAGCTGCTACTTTCTTCAACAGTCTTTGGTGCGGAACTCTATCAAATGCCTTACTAAAATCTAAGTAAATAATATCAAATTCTTTATCGTGGTCAACAGCCTCAAAAGCTTTGCTGAAGAAAGTTAATAAATTAGTTAGACAAGACCGGCCTCTTGTGAATCCATGCTGAGTATCATTAATCAAGCTATGCTTATCGAGATGGCTTCTTATAATCTGAGCTATAATTGACTCTAGTAATTTGCCTAGAATTGAGGTCAGGCTTATTGGGCGGTAATTTGACGGTAACGACTTGTCCCCTGTTTTAAAAATAGAACTAAAAGCAGGTGAAATGGCATGTATTGGAGCAGTGATGTCAGGTGTACTGGCAGATCTCGGAGCATGGATGGCAGGTGTACTGACAAGTGTAGAAGAGCTGGCAGATCCAAGGCTTGCTTCGTTTCTGGGCAAAGGATCGATTTCCAAGTACAGTGTTTTTAGCTCTGTCTTTCTGCCGAGCCTCAGTAATGACAGAATTCCACCAAACATTTGTTGCTTCGTTGATTTCAGTGTGAGTCTTCAAGTCCTTGTCAATAGTGTCAGCATCAGCTGAGAAGCTTGTCACTTGATATAGTTCTTAAATCGCGGTCTGCAAAAGCTAGACGTGTCTAATGATTTGAGGAGCTCAGAAAGTGCTTTCCTATGATGGATTATTGTAGCTGCAACTTTAAAACACAGCCCATTAGGACATTCTTCATTGCTTGAGTGGAGTCCCTGAGGTACCTCTGAACCTTCAGGATGTGGCTCCAAGCTTGTGTCCACATATGTCACAGGAACTAAGATGTCTGTCAAGCTCCTGAGATATTGTACCTGGCTACAATAAAAGACTTCTTCTATCATGCAGTCTGTGTGGTGGTAGATGGAAAACGTTGCTTTCTTACACTCAAGTAATGCCAAATCTCTTCTAGTAAATCAACAAACACACACATACACACACACACACACACAACACACACACACACACACAACACACACACCACCACAACACACACAACACACACACACACACAATTCAATCCAGCCAAATGCAAAGTCAGGGAAATTGGGGAGGGGCAAAGAAGACCGCAGACAGAGTATAGGCTAGGTGGACAAAGAACTACAGACCTCACTCAGGAGAAAGACCTTGGGGTGACCATAACACCGAGCACATCACCGGAGGCCACATCAACCAAATAACCGCTGCAGCATAGGGGCGCCTGGCAACCCTGGGGAATAGCGTTCCGATACCTTAATAAGGAAATCGTTCAAACACTGTACACTGTGTATGTTAGGCCCATACTGGATATGCAGCACCAGTCTGGAACCCACACCTGGTCAAGCACGTCAAGAAGTTAGAGAAAGTACAAAGGTTGCAACAAGGCTAGTCCCAGAGCTAAAGGGGATGTCGTACGGGGAAAAGGGTTTAAAGGGGAAATGGGACTGACACTGGAGGACAAAAGGGTCAGGGGAGACATGATAACGACATACAAGATACTGCGGGGAATAGACAAGGTGGACAGAGATAGGATGTTCCAGAGAGGGGACACGGGCAAGGGGTCACAACTGGAAGCTGAAGACTCAGACGAGTCACAAGGACGTTAGGAAGTATTTCTTCAGTCATAGAGTTGTCAGCAAGTGGAATAGCCTAGCAAGTGAAGTAGTGGAGGCAGGAACCATACATGTTTTAAGAAGAGGTATGACAAAGCTCGGGAAACAGAGAGAGAGAGGACCCAGTAGCGATCAGTGAAGAGGCGGGGCCAGGAGCTGAGTCTCGACCCCTGCAACCACAATTGGGAGAGTAAAACCCTAGGTGAGTCACACCACACCACACACACACACACACACACACACACACACACAGAGGAAGAGAAACAGATCATAGCAGAGCAACAAGCCCAAGCACACACACAATGTTACGCAGAAAACGTGAGATAGCTTGGGGCTAGAGCTTTGTCTAAGGGCAAAGGTAAAAGTTACAAACATCTCAAGCATAAACAGGCCACCCAGGGCTATCCCAGTCAAAACAGAAAGAGCTAAACCAGTATTTGTTACTTCAATGGGTTGTTTAATAGAAGGTTAGGTAAAAATCCTAGTTAGGAAAATATATCTATTTATTCAACATAACACTATATACACACTTTTTGAAACACCTTCATTTATCTTCTATCCTAAACACCCAAATGACGGTACACAAGAAACAGCTGGTTGGAGGTCCAGCCACTATAACCACCAGGCCTAGTAAGTAACAGGCCGTCACTACTCCACTACCAACCCCATTTCATATTTCCTCACTCATCCCACAGCACCCTGACCATGTCAGAGCCTAGGTGAGCATACAGAAGCCATAGAAGAGCCGACGGCTTGAGTTAGCTAAACAAAAGGAGTACACAACTACAAACTTAGCATAAATACACAGCATCTCCGAAGCTAGCCTCCAAGCCATGTTAATTCCATGTGACTCCTCCCAGCCACGCTTACCCCGCATACCCAAACACAGTTGGAAAATAAATCCCTAGCAGGATTTTTTTATAATTACCGTTAGAGTACTTTACATTACCTTGAAATGTACATTATGAATTATAAAATTATGACACTCTCCACTACTGTATATACATTACAATGTCATGCAGAACCATGCAGAACATTACAATGTCATGCAGAACCCTGCATAACATTACAATGTCATGCAGAACCCTGCATAACATCCCCACCCCCAGACCATAGGTCTCACTCTGCTAGCGGGGTCCCTATGGACACCGCTAAGCAAAAATAAAAAGAAAGAAAATAAATCCCACATTAAGGTCTGAGGCAATGGGCAAAAATGATAACTGGGGAATGACCACCATACAATCACGGTCTTTTGGTACTACAAATATGCAATATTAACAAACTGAGGTACTAGACTGCTGACATATGAAACTCGCCGAACATAAAAGTGATCAAGTTCTATGCCAAACGAGCCCACAGTCACGCTCTTAAACAACTGTGTTAGGAAAAGGCATCATCACAACACAACACTGGCCAGGCACTGGCGTTGATGCATTTCACCTAAATTACATCAAGCAAAATTATAAATGAGCAAGTTAACTTTGTACATAAGTGCCCCTGAGGAATGCCGTTTTATGAAGTAACACCAAAGCTCGGTATGTTGCAAGGCAGACCAAACTGTATGTGCCACCAAAAACAATTTAAACAATAAGTACATTTTCCAGTAGGAGTTCAAGAAAAGAAAAACAGATTTTACTTAGAAAGCAACATTGCATTATCACTCCCATCTCACAGCAATCTTTAGTAAACGAAACTGGTTCCCAATGACACACCTCTGTGAGAATCAGGAGAGCACAGGAGGAGGAAAATATCAGGCCTCCCCCCCCCCCAAAAAAGGGTGGATAGTCACATAACGTGTTGGTGGGACTGTGGCCGTAAAACTCTGGAGTCATCATTGAAGATCCTCAATAGGTGGACCTCCCAGGCCGACACCTACATGTCATTCCAAGGACCCTGGAGTCACCCCAGCGGTGATCCAAAAAGGAAAATTTGAAAAAAGTCCTGGAGAACCAAAACACCTCGGATCAAGAGACATGACCCGACAGTGGAGGACATCACCTCCAGTCCCACATTCACTAAAACTTGCAGATCCAACAGTCCCTATACCAACATAAAACGGAGGCGAGGCATCCCAGCCAACACCTAAAAAACGTAGCATACCTTACCTAGGCATGGCACTTGATGTGACTACCCCCAAAACACACACTCTAGGGAATCCTGATACCTCCAGCTCCTGCTCAATCTGCCCTTCTCCTTTGGGTGGTCCAGGGTTCCAATTTACTCGTCTACCGCAAATCACTGACAAAATAAGAATAGATAAGTGATCTATACACTACATTGTGCACTTTAAACACGAGACAAGGCATCAGCAACCACATTCTCCGCTCCCTTCACATAATGAATCATAAGATTGAGAGGTTGGAGAAGCAAGGCCCACCTTGTAAGTCTCTGATTGTGGTTCCTTATTAAGTGAAGGAAACGTAAAGGATTATGGTCGCTATACACAGTTATAGGGTGAACTGATGATGATATATACACGTCAAAAAGTTGCACTGCCAACACTAAAGCAAGAGCCTCCGTTTCTATGGTAGCATAGCGCTGCTGGTGTTTCTTCAGTTTTGTCGAAAAGTAGCTGACTGGCAACAATTGTCCCGCTGCTTATTGCAGGAACACAGCCCCAACACCAGTATCACTGGCATCTACTTGTAGAGAAAATGGCAATGTGAAATTAGGACTAGACAGCACAGGAGCACTTGTGAGCAAAGCTTTTACATGTTCAAATGCCCTCTGACACTTCATATCCCACACAAATGTACGCTTGGGGCTAGTCAGGTCAGCGAGAGGAGAGATCACCTTTGACAAATTTGGATAGAGGTTTCTATAAAATGTTACCATTCCCACAAAACACTGCCAAATTAACTGTGAGCTGAGCACCAGTGAGCCTAGAGAAAAGCTCTCTAAGTTGCCTCACATGCTCTTTCCAACAGTCACTAAAAATAACCAGGTCATCAATATAACACCTCACGCCCTTTAGGCCACGTATAACTTCCTGCATTCTGAGTTGAAAACAGGAGGGTGCATTTTGAAGCCCAAAGAGCTTCGAAAAAGGGCTTGAAAAAGCCAATCTGGTGTTACAAAAGCAGAGATGTCACTGGCACGTGGGGTTAAAGGTATCTGGTAATAACCCTTCAACAGGTCTAACTTACTTACATATTTAGCTCCCCCCACTGCATAAATGACATCATCCATTCTAGGAAAAGGAAAACAATCAGCCTTAGTTATTAAATTAACCTTACGGTAGTCAGTGCACATCCTCATGGTGCCATCTGATTTGGGAACCATCAGACAGGGATATGCCCACTCACTCTCACTTGGTATTATTAAATCATTGTCAAGTAGAAATTTTACCTCCTTCTCCATACTTTTTCTCTTTTGTGGGTTCATTATGTAAGGGACCTGCCGATTTGGTTCAGCTTCCCTTACATCTATATCATGGGGCTTTAGCTTGCTTACACGAGGGATATCCCCAAACAAATCCTCAAAATTCCAGAGAAGCTGAACCATCACAGCAACCCTTTCCTTACTAAGACCTAACATACATTGTGAAGGGTCTTTTGACAATTCCCTGTTACTAAGATGTACATCTGTGGCCCCCTGCTCATCAGTTTCCGCCCCTGAGTCACCTACTATATTTACACACGCCACACCTCTTTGGTAGTACCTTTTCAACCTGTTTATATGTACCATCCGTTCTGACTTCCGCCGCCCAGGTGTGTGAATTCTGTAATTTTGATCTGTGACCTTGTATGGCCCACTGAACTTTGCTTTTAAGGCATTACCAGGCACCGGCTCCAATGCCAGTACCTCCTCCCCCACTTCAAAGGTATGAGGCACGGCCTTGCGGTCAAATTGTTTCTCCATCTTGGTTTGGCTGATGTGCAGGTTCTCAGCCGCCAGACGCTTGATGTTAGCCAAACGGTCTCTGAAAGCGAGAAAATCTTCCGAGAGGGCAGCCTAACAATCCTCACAAAGCCAGTAATCCTTCAAAATCATCAGTGGTCCCCGTACCTGGTGACCATAGATCAGTTCAAAAGGACTATAGGGTAATGAGTCCTGAGTGCTGTCCCGCACGGTAAATAAAAGGAGGGGGATACCCTCATCCCAGTCCTTCTGGTACTGGGCACAATAAGCACGCAGGATAGTTTTGAGAGACTGGTGAAACTGCTCCACAACCTCTTGATTCTCTAGGTGATAGGCGGTGGAGGTCGTCATTTTAATATTAAACTCCCCCAAAACTGTGCAAAAATGTTTAGATGTAAAATTTGACCACTGATCTGTTTGAATTTCCTTAGAGATCCTGACCTGCGTAAAAAATTTCACCAATGCTCTCAAGACCATGCGTGTTGTAATTGTACGTAGTGGAATGGCCTCCGGAAACCTGGTAGAGGAACAAATAATAGTAAGTAAGTACTGGTTTCCCATCTTGGTCCTGGGGTAGTGCCCCACACAACCACCACCAGCCCGCTAAAAAGGGTTTTTCCCGGGTACTGTTAATGGGGCTAAGAGGGGCAGGTTTAATTCCCTGTTAGGTTTCCTACCCTTTGGCAAATGGGCATGATTTACATACTTACCCACTGATTCCCATACCTGGGGCCAGTAAAATTGTTTAGAAATCTTGCCCATAGTCTTTTTAACACCTAAATGTCCACCCATGGGAACATCGTGGGCCAAACACGAAACCTGATACCTAAATGGTTCGGCACCACACTTGGTAGAGTGCCTGCCTTGCTCCATCATTAGATGTTGCAACCGATAGGGTCTTTCGCATAAAAATACTGTCTGCAATAAAGAAACATTTAGTTAGTTGGGAGGCCTCTTCCTCGGTAACAGCAGATGACCGAATAGCTTTTAGGGTGTCGTCACACCCCTGGGCCTCGATCAGCTGCTCTCGAGTAGGAGTCGCCGCCCCTATACCAGCTCCAAGACCCCCACTCAAACAGAGTCCTGCCTGGGATGGTTCATCACAACCCCGAGCCCCCAGCAGGCTAGGCTCGAGGAATGTATTTCCCAAACCCAGATCATCCCCAGGATCTAAAAAGTCACAGAGAGAGACTGCCCTGTTACCTTTTGACATTTTCCTGGTTACTGCACACACTGGAAATAACTCGGGCAAGGTAGCCCTAGCTTTTTCCTCTCAACTCTGTGAGGCTGGGTCTCTCCAAACCAGAGGTTCCTCACTTTCAAGACAGCCCATGACATTATTGCCTAAAAGTAAGTCAACACCTTCACAAGGTATATCCTCTGTGATACCTACAGCTAAGTAACCACACTGGTATGCAGATCCACCCATAACCTGTGCACTGGAGTCTTGACAGTGAATCCGGTAATTCCTTTGAGCAAAACGTCCAACCCAGTGTATGTGTGATCCGACACTGGCAATATGCCCCTACGAAGCAAAGTGTACATGCTACCAGTGTCCCTCAAAGACATAACACCTGTTACCCTACCTTCACTTTGGTGTAAGGCCACTGTGGACTTGCTTGTAAAGACCTTCATCCGAGGGTCCAAAACTCCTGAGTTACCTGATATACCCGTAGGTGGTGCTTCAATATTAGCTACCGTGTGGGTACCTCGAGAAGCTCCAGCAAGTACCTGATCTCTACGCATCTTCTTGCAATATGGCTCCAGATGGCCCTGTTTATGACAATAAGTACAGTAATAAGGTTTAAAGGGCCCCTGCCCATTTGACCTAGGTTTGGGTCCCTGACTCTGGGGAACTGGGCTCCTCCCACTTGTTCCTTGTAGTCCTGGACCTGTGACAGCTGAATTAAAACCTTCTCGAGTAGGTACCGGAAAATTAGGCTTATTAAAACTCTTGTGGTTATTAGGCTGATAAATGGGTGGCTTAAACTTCTGAAATTTCTTATTCCTATTGGTGGGTGGAAAAAACTTACCATTTTTAGTATGTGGGGGCGTGCTAAACTACTACTAATTTTTGGTTTGCTAAAAATCTGTCACCCAACTCTAAAACATTATTAAAATCATCAAGATCCTTTTCCTCAAGATATGCCTTAAGGCAGAAGGAACATTTCTCAAGAGATGCTCAACAAAATTAAGGTAATTTTTACCCTCATAATTGCCTACTACACCCTTGAGCGACACCACCTATTTACAAATGACATCTTTTCCTTACCAATTCCCACCAAAGACTGCCCTGCTTGAAACTTTAGTCCCCTAAACTCTGCCGGTACCTTTCTCAAACATTTGATAAGCCAAAACACCTCTTTTAGTTTGAAATCGAAAAGGTCGTTCCTCAAAGAACTAACGGCCGTAACCTTTACCAACTATTTGGTTCTCGCTAACTCCCCTTCTTTTTCCGACCAAACTTTTGGATTTGCGTACTTTCAAATAAAGAAAAAACGGTTGGTCTTTTTCTAGGAATTGGGCACAAATTTTATGGGTTATCCAAATAAAAACACTACCCCCGTGTCTGTGTTTTGGTGATAAGCAAGCTGCTCCCTTTTGCCTTTTCTTGACTAACTCCTCTAAGGCTCCTGTTCCTGGATCTTCGACGTTCAATCCTTAACCCTTCCTTTTCTTCCGCAAGTAGGGCTAATTTCATTCGTAAAATTTTCTGGGTTTCCCTTATCCAGGTCCCTAACATGGAAATTTGATTCAAGCACCTTCAATGCATGTTATCACTAGAAAAATTTTGACTAGTGTCAGCCATTTGGGAAATGATTGCACCAAATCTTGCTATCAGCCACAGAACTTTCTGATATAAATATAAAGCACAGGAAGTACTCACCAATATATATTCACAAGGAGTGATTGTCATGTGACTCCCAAATTAACAGGATTGCACACAAAAAGGATACCCTGGCAGAAAAATGGAGCTACTGCACCTGCAAAAGAAAATTATCCCAGAAATTTAGATAAGCTAACCCCTAAAAATCAGCAAGATTGTACCTGCAAGGTAAATTATGCACAAAATATTAAATATTAATAAACCCTAAAAATCAAAACCCGATGGCAACACAAGTAAATTATTCACAGGGGAATTAGTTAATATAACACCCTAAAGATCAGCAAAGTTGCACACAAAGGTAAATTATGACAGGTATTAGCTAATAATAACACCTAAAAACAGCAAAATCGCAAACAAGGGAAATTATTATTTTAGTGTGCGTGTTATAGTGAATGCCTTAACAACCCCCGTAAAGAATGATTATTGATTTTGCAGGTTGCAAACTTGAATTTCCACAAAAAATTTGATAATTCTCCCATATAAAAGCCCCATGTTATGCAGAAAAGGCGGATAAACTGGGGCAGAGCCTTGTCTAAGGGCAAAGGTAAAAGTTACACACATCTCAAGCATAACAGGCCACCAGGCTATCCATCAAACTGAAAGAGCTAAACAGTATTTTTTACTTCAAGGGTTTGTTAATAGAGGGTTAAGCCAAAAATCCTAGTTAGGGAAAGTAAAATCTTATATTCAAAAATTTTAATATACCGCTCTAGAAAACCTCGTTATTTTTATTCTAACGCCCAAATACGGTAAACAAGAAAGACAGCTGGTTTTGGAGGTTCCAGCCACCAAACCCCAGGCCAAATTTAGTGCCAGGCCTCACTACTCAACTACCAACCCATTTCTTATTTCTCACTCATCCACAGCACCTGACCATGTCAGAAACTAAGGCGAGATACAGAAGCCATAGAAGGCCTACGGCTTGTTAGCTAAACAAAAGAGTGCAAACTACAAACTTAGCTTAAATACACAGCATCTCCGATGCCACCTCCAAACCATGCGCTCCACGTGACTCCTCCCAGTCACGCTTACCCCCATACCCAAACACAGTTGGAAAATAAAACCAGCAGGGTTTCTTTATAAATCCTTAGAGACTTAATTACCCCAAATGCACATTATTGAATATAAAATTTTTCTTTTCAATTATAACTTTTATACTATTATGACATCTTCCCGTATATCATTACAAGCATGCAGAACCCTGCTACAACTTACATGTCTGCAAACCTGCCTAACAACATACAAGTCATGCAAAACCCGCATAACAACATTACAGTCATGCGAACCTGCATACACAGAAACCCCCAACCAAACACCACTCAGAACCCCTCAATCAAATTTCTATCCCAACACCAATCCCATCAATTTTCCCCCCCTCATTCACAGACCACAGCAAGCAGGCCCCCCACAGGGAAACCCCAAAACCGTTTAGGTTAACGGAAAGGGGAGGAGTGGCAGGAAGTCAAGAGGCATTCCCCCTTGGAGCTCAAAGGGGCCCCCAGGACCGTCATAGGGTACCGATGCCCAACCACGGGAATAGATATGAGGATTTTGTGATGGAAAGGGAGACAGGGAGGGAAAGAAGGAAGAGATTTTCAAATAAGGGGAAGTTCACTCTGCAGGTCACAGTGACAAGCAGGAGGATGAAACAAGAGGGGAAGATGGGTAACAACAAGCAGGGTGGGCAAAACATGGGGAGGGAACTGGGATTTTCACAACCACAGGAAACGCTGGGAGAAACGGAGACGGGGCCCGGGGAAGGGGGCAAGATGATGGGGTGGGTCGGGAAACCAGACCAAAAGAATGCACAGGGGGGGAGTGAGGTGTCGCGGACGGCTAGTTCCGGTAGGCAGACACTGAGGCCCGTGACGACCCCGGGGCCAGTATGGTCGAGAACGAATTAGAGTTGGGAGGGGGGTGGAAGGGCAGGAGGAATGGCCGAACTACAGAAAGAGCTGCAGGGATTTTGATGCAGTTCGTGGGCGGAACGGGAGGGGGTAGCAAGAGATGAGGATTGTGACTTGAAAGGAGGAAAGAGGAAGGGTAACAATAAATGACAAAGCCAGGATACCCTTTACTCAATAGAAGGCCAAAACCATGTGTCTAGAGGGTGGAAGAGTAAGAAGACATAAGACCCAGGAGAATAAGGAGAGCGTCGTGACCGAAATGGAATATGGCAAGGTAAAAGGGAGGCAAAGACAATAGGAATTACAAAGCACCAAAACTAACCTCGAAAGCTGGTAAGCCACATTGGGGAAACAACAGAAGGGCCAGGTAAGCTGAGGAAGGAAGGGGAGGTCACAAAAAAAGGGAAATATAACCTCAAGAGACAAAGGGAAGTGCCCCAGAGGAGACAGAAGGGGTACGAAAGCGAGATGGTACCATCAATGTTCACAATACTATACCAAGAGAAGACGAAGTTTTTTAAGAACTGGGATTTTCAAAATGGTTCCCGGACATCTCTATGGGTTCGTGGCAGAGGAGGAGGAAGGGCAGGACCACAAAAACAACTTAAAAAAGAAAAGGGAACACTGAGGATTAAACATTTTTGCATCAATAGGGGACAGAAAATGGCCCAAAATCACCCAACAATGTAATAGTGAATTTTGAAAAGGCACTGGAGAATTTTAAGAAAGGTAAAAAACTAAGAAAAAAAATGAGCCCCTTGTAACCAAAAGGGGTTTTGGGAGGAAAACCTGTGTCTAGATGAAGGGAGAAGATAAAAACAAAGGAAGGGTAAGGAGAGCAGTTGTGGCAGAAATGTTTGACAGGTTAAAGGACCAAAGAAATATGAATGCAAGGAAACCCCAAAAACAAAATCCTCCCGGGAAGCAAGTGGGTTTTACAGGCACATTTATGGGGGAAAAAAACGGGGGCCAAGGAGGTAATCCAAGGGCTGAGGAAGGAAGGAAGGGAGGAAAGAAAGACCCGAAGTTTTGTTTTAGGTGTCAAGGATTAAAGAATTTTATCAAGGAGGGCCCGGGGCTACAAAAGGAGGGAAAGGTTTAGGTGTACCCTCAAATTTGCCCCAAAAACAACCTAAACGAGGGAAGAAAAGCCAAGACTTAAGTAAGGGGGCCAGAATACCTCAAAGGAAAATTTGGTGGATAACATGGCCCCCTCCTGGGCACAATACAAATCGTTGTGACCAAAATAAACACATCCCCCTTTTAAAAAATCTTTCACCAAACGGATGGCCTTTGAGTGATTTAAAACACAAGATTAAAAACGAAAAAGGAAAGGTTAAAAAAGACAAATTTTGGGTAAGTATGAGGTCCAAGGAGATTTTTAAGGGGAAAGTGGGTGGAAACAGAAAAAATCGACTTTCAAGGAACCACAAGTTCAAAGGAAAACCGTGTCCCCAAAATGGGACACGAACAGGGAAGGAAGACCCAAAGAAAAGGGTAGGGTATTTTTGCCAAATTTTTGGAAGGGATAAGAAAGGTTTGGGGGCAGGTCCTACAAACAAGAAGGCTATGGAGGCCAGGGGGAAGAAGGTGCCCCCTTTTAGGGACCAGTGAAAAGGCGGGGTAGAGTGGGCCCCCCTGAACCAACGGGGTGAAAATCCCAATTCCCCAAACCGTTTCTTTTCTGGTTTTTTACGACAAAAGGTCTTTTTCCGAATGTCCTTGTGGAGAGATGTAAAGGGAATGAAAAAGGGAAAAAGGTTCAAAAAAAACCCAGGGAGAATAAAAGGAGGGCAGGGGGGCCGAAAAAGGAATGGCTCACGAATTTTAAAAATAAAACCCTGAAGTGAGGGAAAGGGCAAAAAAGAACCCCGAGGGTTTCATCAGGGGAAATTTTAAATCCCAAAAGGGATCTGGGGAGGGGATTAACACGGGACCTCTCCTGAGCGGCCACATCAACCATAACTTTCAACAAACTCTAAGAACAGCATTGGAACCTTTTTTAAATTAAAATCGTTTCAGACCCGACAAAGGTACCTTTTGTCTTTAGTCCCCACAGCACAGGTTTTAACCACACTTTTTTTGCCGGCTGTTTGGAAATTGAAAAGGAAAAGGTTTGCCAAATTTTTTCCAAAAAAGTGAGATCCCCCAAGGGGGGTTTAAAGGGAAACATGAGGGAAAAAGAAGAGGGGAAGGGGGGTATGTAACGCATATAAAACGAGGAGGTCAACAATTAAAAAACCGTTTGGGTTCCGGGATTGGGCCCGCAAACAGGGGAAATTGAGTCAAAAATTTTCCGGAAGAGGAATATTATTCTTAAGCTACAGAGGTTTTCAGGGACAAAATGGAAAGGCTTAGTGAGTGTTGGAGGAAAGGTTCCCCTACATAACTTTTTTAAGAAACTCCCGGAACAGGTAGGTAGACCTTTATGCGACCCCGGTAAAAAGGGGAGGGTAATAGTAACTCCGGAAAACCCCGGGACCCCAACTAGTAATACACTCCTTCAATTCCATGTTTCCTTGTACTGGTGTCCCTTTTATTCAGGGTCCCAAAAAAGGTCTTTCCTAATTTTTTCAGTATTAAAAAGCTTTTAAAAGAGAAAGAGAAGATAAAAGGGAAACAAGAAGGATTTAAAAAAAAAAACCCCCGAAAGAAAAACTAGGAGGGAAAATCCCCCAAAAAAGTAGGGCCCAAAAAAAAAATAATGTGAAAGGGGCCCCGTTATTTTTAAACATAAACCAAAAGGGAAAGGAGGAACAAGTTTTGGCTACATAATAAATGGGCAGATTTGTTACCCGACAGGTGGCTTTTTTAATTTTAGTCTCCAAAAGGGGGATCAAGGGCGCCGGGGTTAAACCAGGGGCCTTCAAGACTGCGCGAAGCCTACCCCGATAAACACCCTCCATTACTCCAAACAAGGAGGCTTTCCGGGAAATGTCAAACGGTTGGGACCCTTTCTAGTGATGGCTATTAAAAACTGGTTGAAAGACCGATAAGGGTTCCTTTGGAATTTAAATTCGCCCCCCAAGGGTTCTTCTGTTTACTTCAAGCTTTTAAAAACTTTATTTTTCTTTTTTTGTTAAAAAGGCAAATTAATTCAAAACTAGGCTTATTTAAAATTTTTTAATTACAAAAATAAGATGACCAAGTTGCAACAGGAACATTTAAAAAAAATTAGAAAGGGGCGGAACCCCGGGGTCATCCCAAGGGAGAGTTAAAGATCAGGCTTTTTCAGGGAAGACTTTGACCTTTGTGGCCCCCCGCGGGGATTGGGTGCAAGAATGAAAACTTTAAGGGGCCCAAAAATTTTCTGGGGAAAGGGAAAATCAACCCAGCATTAATGTGAGAGGATGAAAAACTGGGAAAAGGGAAAAGGTGGACCCGGGATTTTTTTTTTTTATTTTTTTTACACACAGGGTTTGACAAGGTTAAAGATCCCTAGATTTATTGAAAAGCTAAATATCTTGTCATTCACTGGCCAGTGATTTAGCGTTGAATCATAACTCACACTGTCATCAGGCCTTTCTGCACGTTGGTACTGCACTAGAGATGGCTATTACAAGGCTGACAAATCGTTATTGTCACTGTCACCACTGGAAGTACTTGGTGAAGGTCTTGGAGTTGTCCTTACATACTGTCCTTCAGATCTTGCAGTGACAGATATCTGAAGCCGAAATACCTTCAGTGGCATGCGTTTGGTTTTTAGTGACCGACAATCTGGGCTGTAAAGAAACCATTCATTCACAACAGCAAAATCAAGAACATAGGCAAACAGCCGCATGTACCAACGTTTAGATTTCACTGGTGTTTTGTACATATGCACCAACATGTTACTTTTGTCAATACCTCCCATATGTGCATTATAGTTCTGGAAGTGGTCTTTTGCCTTGTACTCCTTGTTATATCTTTCAATAAGAGTCACAGGATTAACCCTCACATCATTTGTCACTAAAGTGACAGCACTGTTGTCCTTCCACCTTACAAAAAGGATACCATCATTGCTTTTGAAGTGCCCCTGGGCACTATGTTCTTTTCCATTTGTTTGACTGGCTTACTACATCTATTTTCACATACTGTTCCAGTGTATCTGCAGTTATATATGCCTCTTAGTATCTTGACTAAAGGTACACGTGAAAAGAAATTGTCAGCATAGAGTGCTGATGTCTTTCTTTTGTTGAGAGTTGTTGCAAGTACCAGAAAAATCTTTGAACTTATTGGTAGTGTAGTTTCATCATGTGGAAGCTTTATGGGATGGTTGTCAAAAGTTGTTTTGCCTTCATACATGAGTATATCATGTATGAATCCATCTTCATTTGCACGACAAAATAGTTTGAAACCCCACGTGTTTGGTTTGGTTTTGATGTACTACCTTCGCTTTCCAGCGGGTTTGCCCTTAAAACTAACCATAACTTTATCAATAGACTGCCTAGGTGTAGTTGGAACTTTGAAGCAAGCAGTAGTTAGTGAAGTGTAAAGAGGCCTTATTTTGTGGAATCTGTCATTATCCTTTTGGGTGTTATCATTGAAATTAATTGTACGCCTAAGCAACCTAAACCTCTTAGATGACATGACTTCTGTAACCTTGGGTATCATAGTTTCACTTGCCCAATAGTCATCTAGGGATGGGTATAAACCAATACCCTAAACAACAGAATACCTATGAACTTCAGGATTTCTTCAGAATCGGTTACGAAAGTGTTATCTATGTTTTTTATTTGGCATACAAATTTGTTGGAAATGTGATGTTGCCTATCATATATTGAGAAAAAACATGGTAACATAATCAAATGGACACATAATTGCAAGAGGCTTTTCATGTTGGTAAACAATCAAAGGGTCATTTTGGATGTCTTTCTTGTTCCAATGTGTCTGAGCTTGAAGAGTAGGCTCATCATGAAGATCTTCATCACGGTACTCCTCGATCATAATACCTTTTTTTTTCTGGGCTAATTTAGGCTTTTTGGATGGTCTATCTTCCTCCTCATCATCACTTGACACCTGTGCATCCGGTAGCAAGTATTCATCACCACTGTCAAGCAATTCCAGGTCATCTAGCTCTGGATCTGAGTCACTTTCCTCAAAAATGCAAACATATTTGGACTTCTCTTTGGAGGGACCACCATAAAACAATTTCTCATTGATCTGGAAGGACAATTAAAACGTTCTGTACTAACCCAAACCACTATAGAATTCATATATGCATTAGAAAAATTATTATAAATTTTTATTTACCGAAATTGCTAGTTTGGCCTTGACGGATAGGGCCGTATATTTGCTGGCCTTTTTCCTTGCACTTTTTCAATTGTATGGTGCAGTCATGTTATGCTTCACACATACTTTAGTTATATCTCAAAATATGCCTAATCTATTCATTTATGCACTAGACACAAAAATCAGTACTTACCGGCATTGTAGAGGGTAAAATCTAGGAGAATATGAGTGTAACTCGAGGAAAAAACTGCTCTTGACGATGCCAAGCTAGAAGTTGACATTTTGGTTTCTCAACCAATGGGAAGTGAGCAGACGCCATCGCCACTTAGCTGGAGCGACTCACAGAAGGCCTGTGATTGGTCCGAACTAGAAAACGGGAACCCAGATGTGCAGTGTGAGTACGACGACTTGCACAAAAAACATGCGTTCGTACCCGTATATATTCGGGCCTGCCCAATAAAGGTTAAATAATTATTAAAGTCAAGGTCGACCTTGACTTGCTGGCAGTAAGCTGGGCCACTACTACTACACTAACTGTAGCTGGTCACCCAGACAAGCCGTAATATTGGCTAGATCATATAATAGTTCACGAGGATTCGAAATAGCTAGCTAGGTCTAGTGGTACTTTGTCGTGTGGTACACACCGAGTTCTCGTAATATACTTCAGCAGATAAACGACCTCTGTGCCCCCTGGTCCAGCAATACAATCACTTCTGTACCCAAAAGTCCTTTAAGTAACCTTAGTCTCATTACTGGCAACGCTGACTGGCATTGGGTGGCTAGCATTGTCAATGTGAGTGAAACATTTGGAGACGTTGGTGTGTCACCATTTATGTTCTCATGAGGTTGACAGCTTTCTGCTGTCTCTGTGTCATGAGTAACCTTCGTCCTCTCGTTTTCTATGCAAGACTTGAAGCAGGGATGCAAAACTGTTTTGTGGGGGTTGCCAGCATTACCAGTTAGTTGAATGCTTGGGCTTGCAGGTGCTTCTTGCATCTGAAACAGTCTCAGCTCCTGGACCCTCTGTTTTCGAGCTTGTACTGTTGTGAACTCGTCACAAGATGGAGCCAAGAGTTTGTGTCATGGTCTCAGGTGGTTTGGAATTATTCCACCTTCTGTTACTCTTAATCTTCTCTCTGTTACTCTGTGTAGTGACTAGGTACACTGTCGCAGTTGTACAGTAGTTAGTATGGTACTTACTGACAAGTGGAGACAAGTGATGATGCTATGGGTGATGACCTGTCAGTTGGGCACTCGACATTGCTAGCATTTATATGCATAGATCCTCACTAATTTCATCACAGGTGAATCTGCACATCGTATATTCAGATGTTCCAGAGCTTTCTTTGAGAGTTTCCTCTATACAGTTGGACTAAAACCCAGTCATTTCCTGTCTCGTTTATGTAAGAAGTCAGAGATCTATAACAATTGTCAACAGCTATCCTTAACTCTTGCAATTCTTGTAAACAGTGGGAAGGAGGTGCAAGATCAAGCAGCCTATAGACGTGTTTGCCTGTGATCCGATCCTTATCACAATAATTAGTTTCTAGGACCTAAAACGTGTGCTTGTAATTAACTCCTGTGATATCAAGTACTGGAGGACAGTGCAACCACTACTTCCGATAATCACTGGTTACGCCGCAGCAGCTCACAAACACTATACAATGATCAGGATGTAACTCACGATACCAGAAAACATGTTATGTTTCTCATGCGGTGACTAGCATGTGATAGTGTCTACAATTTGTTGTTAGGGAAACGAAGCAGTGGTATACAATAAACAATGAAGGGGAAAGAGCAAGAGATACTCTAAACACTGAAGGAAAACTGCATGGAGTACACTAGACAATGCATGAAACAGTGCGGGACGGACTTTGTAGGGAAACATATACTTGTGTTATGAAGGGAATCAACACGGGATACACTAGGCCAGGGGTGGGTAACCTTTTTAAGTGTGTGTCAAATTCGACCAAATCTTTGAGCTCTAATCTTTTCACGTGCCAACTAAAATTTATGGAAATCAATTCCTTTTGTTCTTGTTCAGTTTTCTTGCTTAAGTTTTCATGAACAGTTTCAAAATGACTCTTCACAGAAGAAGTCCTAAACATAACTGATTCAGAACAGAAAATGCATAATGCTTTATTATCTTTCTTAATCATGCCAAATTATGCCAGTATTCTTTAAATTCTATGATATCCTCTTCATTTGAGTAACGTCGTTTCTTGGCAGGTGGTCGTGACATCTTGTACAATCTATAAAGGGCAGAATGCAAATAGAATTTGTAATAGTGATATGTAGTGATTTTGTCATTTCCAGCAGGATCTGCAAGAGGTTACACTGGAATTCGACCATAACACTTTAAAGAGATGGTAAATCCAGTACTAGGTACATCTGCATCAATTCTTCTCACCGAGTTAACAACTTTCGTCAACAACTGCCTGGCTGGGCGAATTCCAGAAGAAATTAAACCTTTCTTTTTGGAGCCCCACTATGTGCTTTGAAGAAGGATGGGGGGAATCAGACCCATTGCTGTTGGTAACACTCATCGCCATCTGGTTGTCAAAGCAGCAGTAAGAAACATTTTCCTAGAAGCTGCCAGTTTACTCCAGCCACACCAACTGGGCTTTGGCGTCTCTCAAGGCATAGAAACCGCAGCTCATGCGGCAAGGGCCTACATCAGGGACCTATCAGAAGACAAGGCCGTAGTCAAACTTGATTTTAGAAATGCTTTTAATATGGTGAAGAGAGATGTTGTCTTGCCGGCCGTTCGGGATCGATTCCCCAGCCTTTTTCCCTTCATTTCAGCCGGATACAGCATACCCTTATTTTTTTGTTTGGAGAACATGAAATTCTCTCATCAGAGGGTGTTCAGCAGGGTGACCCACTCACTCCACTTCTCTTCTGCTTGGCAATAAGAGAACTAACTTCCAGCCTATGCAGCGAGCTCAACATCTGGTACCGGGATGATGGCACCTTGGGAGGTACTGAAGAGTCCCTGTTAGAGGACTTCAATCCCTCCAAGTGTGAAATCATCACAGTGAACCTGGAAATAATCAGTGCCATGCGAAAAATCCTCCCGGAAGTCTCTGCTACTACTCAAGATCCCAGGTTTACTGAAGCAGCGATGAAGTGGGACACCCTTGCAGACTCCTCTAGTTGACCATCTCCTCCCTACTGGGACAAACCGATCATGGAGAAATCACCAACACAATGCTCACCAACGCTTCAGGAAAGGAGAAAGCTCGTCTCCTGGCTGTGAAGGCACCACACTCAGATTTCCTTCTAGCTGTTCCCAATTCCTCCCTAGGCACTCGACTTGACCCACAGGCCATTCGGATTGGTGTTGCTCTTCGCCTAGCCGCCCCCATCCTTACCGAACATATGTGTATTTGCAGCAGGGCAACAGCTGATCAATTCAAACTTCATGGTCTCGTGTGTCACACAGCAGAAGGGAAGTATGCCAGACATGAGGAGGTCAAAGACATCATAAAGAGAAGCCTCGTCACAGCCCGTTGCCCAGCTCAACAGGAACCCCAAGTGCAGAGGTCCGAGGGAAGTCAAAAGCGCCCTGATGGAGCCACTATGCTACCCTGGAAGGATGGAAAGCAGATTACCTGGGACTACACCAATGCCGCCACATTGGCAGACACCTACTTGCCGTACTCCTTAGATAAAAGGGGTGGAGCTGCCAGTTACATGGAGAACCAGAAGATCCGCAAATATGACGACCTTCCCCCTTGCTGTAATTTCATCCCAATAGGGTCGGAGACCCTTGGAGCATGGAGCAAGTGTGCTCTAAAGTTCCTCAAAGAGCTGGGTGAAAAGCTCATCATAAAAACCAAGGACCACAGGGGACACGGCCCACCGCCGGGGAGCTGGACGAAATATTCGAGATGTTTGTCAATGGTTTTTGTCTTTAAATAAAATATATATCAAATATAGGGGGAAGTAGGAGAAAATTCTCAAACAGCTTCAGGAAGAACCTTGAGTTTTCCCTGAAGCCAGTTTATTCTTTTCTCTGAGGAAGAGGGTCCCCAGGAGAGATCTAGAGGTGGTACATCCCTATATATATATATATATATATATATATATATATATAATATATATATATATATATATATATATATATATATATATATATATATATATATATATATATATATATGTCGTGCCGAATATGTAAAACTGGTCAATTAGCAAGAACTCATTTAAAATTAAGTCCTTTCTGAATTTTTCTTTTATATGTTTAAAGATATATTTTTTTCATTAATGTTAATGTAAAAAAATTTAATTTTGCAACAAAAGAATCTTAGAAAACTTACCTAACCTTATTATAACAAGAACAATTTATTTTAGCCTAACCCAACTTAATATATTTTAGATTTGTTTACAATAATTTAATACTAAACAAACACAGTGAAATATATTTTTTTCGTTAGGTTCAGAATGATTTTGGCGAAATTATTGCAT
>NC_069406.1:5488175-5533175 GCF_026875155.1 Cherax quadricarinatus | reverse complement strand
TAGCCCTCTCTCTTGCAGCTAAAACGAACTTACTTAACTGCAGCATGTCCAGAACAAGGCGCTGTGCTGGGTGCTTGATGTCAGATGGGAAGACTTCGCCACAAGCGAGTCTCTCCATGCCCAATTAGACATCCCTGCACTGAATCTGTACTGGAAGACGCTCAGTGACAGACAGATAGACAAACTTGAGACACGAAACGACTACTGGACCTCTCTCCTTGACGAAAACATTCGCAGACCCACAAACCAACACAACCTTTTCTACTCCTTGTATGATCCTGCTCCTAACCCTATTTACAAATAACCTTGGATTCTCTGACCCGCTTTCGCCTTAGCTTTAGGGTTAAGACATGGCTCAATTCTACACTCCTCTCTAGCGCTAATCTTTGCCTGTCCCGTCCTTCCCGCTCACCCCACAGGAGTCCCAATAGAAGAGCCTGAATTTCTCTTCTCAATATCTGTCCCACAATTGCCTTCGCTGCTGGGTTAAGCCCTGGCCTATTTCAACGACTAAGAACACTCCTCTCCAGCACTATTCTTCGTCTGTCCCGTCTTCCCCGCTTATCCCATTTGGGATCTTACCTGTACTATCGTTCGTTCGTTTGTTACTTCTCGTTAGAGTGACTTTGTAAATGGTCCAAGTCGGTCCGAAACGTCGTCGTAAGCTCTTCTCTTCTATGTGCGGGTTATTTGTGTATCATTCCAGTCACGGTATTGTGCCTTTTTTTGTTATTTATGTAGGGAAACACTTGGATTCTCTAGAGTATGTTGGGACAGTGAAGGAAACAGTGTAGGAAACACTAGAGTATTTAGAAAATGCAATAGAACGCCAGGGTATTGTAATTCATTATATTCTGATGTAGACTACAGTCAGTGAGAAACCTGTGATTGTTTTTTCTTTGTCAGTTCGTGGATACACGGAGAAGTACTTGAAATGGCACAACGCTGCGCGTTTTCAACCTCCAGTCTACTTCGTTGCTTTGTTTTTATTTACAACAGAGTTGAAAAGCCTGACTCACGAAAATATGTCGACACAAATGGAAGCAATTGATGGATAGTCCTTTCTGCCACTTTTTTTTATGGGAATCGAACATCAAATGCCAAAATTCTATGACTGATTTCACATCGAACATGTCTCCTGCTCCCGAATCAGTCTTCAGTTACACAAATTCATCTTGGCAATCACACTTTATTTAGTAATGGTACCAATTCCCCTTGAAACACCCTGAAAATTCCCCCAGGAGGGGAATTCCCCCCTTGGTTGAAAACCCCTGTTCTAAGGAGTTTTCTGTGTCATAATAAAAAATATAAATAAATTTAATTTAAATTTTATCTTATGTATTCTGACACTGACTGTAAACTGTGGAAGTTGTGTATAAGTTGGATGCAAAACCATGAAATCAGATGAGGAATGTTTAATTAACAATGAGCAACTGAGGAATGCAGAGAGCAATAATATTTTATTTGAGTGTGTACATGGGATACGTGAGGTTTGTATATACTGTTCTGCATGTTGTGAAATATGAAATAATGATTAATTTAATTAACCTACTGCTACAACAACAACAACAATAACTACTACGACTACTGTTTTTATTACTACTTTTAATGATATTACTATCTTTGCTACCACTGGTTTTATTACCACTGCTACCTTTGTTGTTGAAGCTTCTTGTCACTATTACTGTTTTTTTCACTATTACTACTTCTGATACTATTGCTCCTGCTGCTGCTATAACTATTGTCACTGTTGGCACTTCTACTACAACAACTACATTTATTTTCACTACTGCATCTTCTACCAATCCTACTAAGACTATTAAGACAACTACTCCTATCAAAACTAATATTTCTACTACTACTACTACTACTACTACTACTACTACCACTACTACTACTACTACTACTACTACTACTACTACTACGACTACTACTACTTCTACTCCTACTACTACAGTAGTGAAGAAAATGCCAGAGTGGCTTCTCAAAGGATGCCACCTTTTTCCACCTAGGTGTGAAAAATCACACCTGTGATAATGACCCTGACCTCACACGTGCCCTCGATCGCAACTCCCTCCCCCCCCGCTCCCCCACGAGCCTCGCCCTTCCCCCTCCACCTCTCGAACCCCCCTAGACCCTTGCCCCCTCTTCACCCCTCTCTCCCTCTGGACCCTCGCCCACAGCTCTCCCTCGAACCTCGCCCCACCTTCCCCCCTCGACCCCCTCCCCGCTTGCTCTCCCGCAACTGCCGCACCTTCCGCCGGATCGCCCCTGCTCTCCGAATTTTTTTCCCATTTTTTCGATTTTTTTTGTTTTGAATTTCATTTTCTTGTGCTCCCCATCTCCTTGGATCAAGATTTACCTTCCATTTTCCCCCACAGCTCCCACCACCCACTTCCATCTCCCATACCCTCTATGCCCAAATATTCCTGCTCCACTTCCTCGGATCAAGATCACCACCATCACCCTCTAAAACCCAATATCCCTGCTCCAACTCCTCGGATCAAGATTTACCCTCCATCTCCCTCCCCACACCTCCCACCACCCACTTCCATCTCCTATACCCTCTAAGCCCAAATATTCCTGCTCCATCTCCTTGGATCAAGACCTCCTCCCTCACACCCCCACCACCCTCTGAACACAATATTCCTGCTCCACTTCCTTGGATCAAGACCCCTCTCCATCTCTCCCAAAAAAAAAAATTCCGTCTCCTTGGAACAATTTTTTCTCGATATCAATAATACAAAGATTTGAGCTACTCTCCACTTCCTTGGATCAAATTTTTGGGTCCTCCCTATGCAGGTCTAAACAAGTAACTTCCTCATATGCATGACGTCACCCCACCTGTGTTTACTCGGCGGTCAGTGACGTCACGTAATGACCTCAGGACACAACAGGATTGATCAAGCTGGGTCACTCTGTGTCGTGCTTTGCACCCCTCTACTGTTTTCCCAGACGAGCTACTCAGTCAACAACATGGCGCCAGGTGTGCGCAGAAGAGTGAATACTGTGGGCATTGAGCTCATTAGTGGGGCTTTAACGCCTACGTCAGTTGATGTGTTATTGCCCAAAATTGTGAGAGAGACATACGGCATCAGAGATGAGGATTTGTATGGAGTGGCACTGAACGGTGTGTATAGAATATTCGTGAAGGTGCTAACTGCTCAAGTATACGAGGCGTTGGTGGATCGTTATCAAGATGTCAGCATTAACGTAACACCGGCAGTGAGGGTCAAGTTGATGGATGTATCACGACATTATTCGTGGGTTAAGCTCCAAAACGTGCCTTTTGAGGCTGATGAAGTGGATATACGCAATGTTTTCGAACGTTATGGAACTGTACATCTGGCCCAACCTGGTAAATGGGTAAAAGGAGCTTACACAGGATATCCTGAGGGTTCTTTCAATCTCAAGGTTTTTGCGAAAATTTTGGGTAATAGACTGAAGAAGGTCATTGGGTCGGTGATACATGGGGGACAGTTTGGAATCCCGGGGAGGAGTATGCGGGTAGGTCATGGACGTATTAGGGATTTCCTTGAGGGTAGTAGTAAGGGAGGTATTCCAGGTCTGGATTGGGAGAAAGCTTATGATTATGTGGATAGGAAATTTTTGATTGAGAGTATGGTGAGAATGGGGTTTGGAGGGAGGGTGGTGGATGGGTGAGGACATTGTATGCGGATGCATCGATGAGAGTACAGGTAAATGGTAGGTTGGGTAGTCCTGTAAGCATGGGGAGGGGTTTAAGGCAGGGCTGTCCACTCTCCCAAATACTCTTTGCATGTATGCAGAATCCTTTCTATGTTCTGGTTGATGGTGGGATGGGAAGGATGGGGGTGAGTGGAGGCTTTTGTGGGAATATTGTTGGTTATGTAGATGATACAACTGTTTTACTTAATGAGATAGAAGATTTAAGTAAAGTGGGAAGGGTACTTGAGATTTTTGGGAATGCTACTGGGATCAGAGTTAATAAGCAGAAATCACGGTTGCTGGAGGTAGGCGCTTGGGTAGGCGGCACCTTGGGGGAGGAGTTTGGCTGGATAACTGTAGAAAGGCTAAAGATTTGTGGGATTTTGCATTTGGCAGATGCACAGGAGAGCAGGAGGGTTAATTCAGAAATTGTAATGGACAGAGCTTTGAGTAGGCTCAGGATCTATGGGGCCCGGGGAAAGTAACCTTGCATCAAAGGGTTGTGGTGGTAAATACGCTGATTTATAGTAAGATGTGGGGGGTGGCGGAAATTTATCCCTTACGAAGTCAGGATATTAGGAATTACAAAGAAGAGTATTAAGGTATGTGTGGGGTTTTGGGAGGGCGTGGTTGGGCAAAGATGTGGTAATGACTGCGGTAAGACAGGGAGGATTGGGATTGATGGCATTAGGGTCTAGGGTTGAAGGCGCTATATGTGAAGCAGAGGTATATTCGGGCAGCGGGGAAAGGGGTCTTCGGTGTGGGGGAGTTGATGGGGATATCCGCAAATGGTGGGGTGGCAGGACTTAGTGGAGTGTGAAGATATGTTGAGGTTTATGTTAAAGGTTCGCAATGTTAAAAAACTCAAGGTAAAACGGTTGGTGGGTGTGGGTCGTCGTCAGGAATCAATGCAGGGGATGGCAGTGTATCCCACATATGATTGGAGAGTGATATGGGTGGAATTTAGTAAACTAAGAATAGAGGCAAGAGCGAGGGAATTAGTATATAGATTTCTTATGGGGACGTTAACATCGAAAGAGGTGCTAAGACGAATGGGTTTTGTGAGAGAGGCGTCATGCGGTTTTTGTGGGGAAGCTGAAACTGCTTTCCATGTAGTATGTTTTTGTTCTGCTTTGGAGGTGGTAAGATTGTGGTTGAAGAGGGTTTTCCTTTTATTGGGGGGGGGGGGTCAGATATCACCCCTTAGGGCTTTAATGTTAGATATGGGAGGGATGCCCAACGAGGTGGGGAGGGCTATCAGATACGTAATATTTGATTACTTGTATGTCTCTTGGGGTATGAGGGAGGTGGAGGGAAACATTAGGATAAAAGCGTTGGCGGCTTGTTTTTATAGGACACTGTGTAGGAACAAACAATTATATGGGGGAAGGTGGGTAACTAGTTTTCCTGAGGGATATCGTGGACTTACTGTTGAACGTCTACTCCGCTTGGTGACGGGGTGAGAGGCAAGGGGTTCGTCTCTTGGAGTGATTGGATGCCTGATGAGGAAGGTTGACTAGTTGCAAGGTGTTTGATGTGGGTAAAGTTTATTTGCAGGGAGCCGTCGGGGGCTCCGGGGTATGTCGACCTTATGAATTTTGTAAAACCACAGAGTTAAAAGTTGTATGTGATTTTCTGTTTTTTTTTCTTTTATTGTTATAAGAACCATTTTATATAGGGGATTTATATTCATATGTATATGTGAGGATATGTTTTATATATTCGAATCTGATGATAGCTTTATCCTTGTCATACGTCTTTTTTTTATCGTATTGAAGGGGTACATTATGAACTATGTACGAGAATACATAAGTATTTTATGGGGTTTATATATACCCTTCATTTTGTATGGAAGGTCATACTATATATTGAGTGTTAATCGGTAACATTAACTTTGTGTGTGTGTAGGTGTGTTTGTGGGAATCAATGTCTTAGGTATAGTTCTATTATTGGATGTAATATATTTTTAGTATATTTGGTGACTAGTCATTTAGCGTTTTATTTCTATGTATAATCCAGTTTGTTCTGTACGAACACATGTGCACATACACGTATATGTGTATATGCATGCACATATATATACATATATATATGATTGTAGGACTTATTCCTACATGTTTTATAATGACTCTGACTGTTTGTTTGGAAGTCGGTATGTTTTTTTTTTTATTATGGTTTATGTAGACAGCCTGTACTGTCTGCACAGACAGCCCATGCTTAGTTCATATTTCGCGCCATGCTGGTGCTGCCACCTATAGGCCTTGCCACTTCAGTATGCCCAGACTTGCCTCACCCTCACTCACACAGCGGCCTAGCGGCAACACACAAGGCCTCCCAGCTCTCTCTCGTGGGATGGCCTCCCGGGCCATGGGCACAAACACCCAAGCCTGTGTACCCACCACGACTTAACAATAAAGTAAGAAGCCTCCGAAGACGTATCATTAACCACCCGCTTACAGATTACCAAACAAATTCCGTTATAAATGGTAGCAGCTGTGGTCGCAGCAGTGTGTTTGCCCAAAGCGAGGAAGGAAGAGGGATGAAGTCATCTTCACTTCATCATCCCATGCAAGAAGCATCCGTCTCTCAACGAGTTATCCTGATGTCGTGTCTGCACGTTTCAGCATCCAGACACAGGTACAAGCAGGATCCAGCCGAAATTTACCGAATTTCTTCGAGAATTGTAAGTGGCGTCACAGTGACCCCACGCTACAGCGTCCCACGCTACAGTGTCCCACGCTGTTTCTCAAGTCACGTGTTCAGCATCACTTGTATGTTGCTGCTGTTGTTGTTCAGCTCAGCACAGCTGTTTCAGCAAGCCAGAGGAGAGTTTTGTGGTGATTTCTGCGTCCAGTGTGAGCTTCTCCACGTGTTTGTGGGTGGAGGAGGAGGAGGAATGGCCAGATGCTCCCCTGCCATACACTCACCCACGCTCCTCGCCACCACACTACCATACACTCACCACTGCCCACTCCCTCTGCTGTGTTTTCTGCTGTTTTTCGTGTGATTCATTGCCAGAGCTGTGTATCCGAGTGCCCGAGGCCACTCGAAGCTACGTGGATCAGCATGCCACGTAGATCACGACACCACGTGGATCACGACGCCACGTGGGTGTGGGCGATGTCACGTAGATCTACAAACCACGTGAGTTACCGAGCAAGATGTCCCAAGGCCTCATGCTGTGGTCTGCTGCCCGCATCACATTGACGTCACCGACGATGCTGCCCGACTTCATGACGTCAGGCAGACATTTATGTGTATGTTGCTTTAAAAAAAAAAAAAAAAGAAAAACTCTCTTCTCCCCCTCTGCTTTGGCACCAAAACTATGACACCCATACTTTGTGATGTGCCCAACTTCCCACTAATTAACATATGATCCAATACCCTAACAAAGCATTGCCTAATACACCCCCAATGTGCTCTATGAAAATCATTTGGTATACTGTCTATCCCTGGTGTTTTCCTGGTACTCATCCCGAAAACTGCCTCTTCCACCTCAACCCCACTTATACCACCCTCCAACCCCACTCTATCCTGCTCACTTAAAACACTATGGACCCCCCCCCTCCAAAAATACCCTCCCAGGAACCCCCCTCCCTCCAACTCCATTTCTCCATAAACCAACTATCAGCATAGAGACTCATACTTTCCGTATTGGATAGGACCCGACCCTCTGGATACCCTCCCACCCCAGGGCTTATCTCCAATTGTAGAATGGTGGTTACTCTCTGCCGGTCTCGAAATTTACGAAAAACAAACCGGGACGGCTTATCACCCCACAATACGTCCTCTAACCCTGCTCTAACCCTAATTGCATCAAACCTATCATTGTGTAATTCAGCTATTCTACTCCGAAGACTGGCCATGTCATTCCTCCTACCAACTCCCCCAACATAACAGTCTTGCAACTGTCCCTCCAGATAATTTTGCAACCCAAAACGCCACCTCGCCTCTTCTCGTCCCCTAACCTTAAAAAAATCGCTATTTCAGGTTTGGCCTGCATTTCCCACCAATCTAACAGATCTATCTCCCTGTCCCTAGCCTCCCAAAAATGCAACCACCAATCACTGAAAAAAGACCCCTCCCCCTCCTCCTTAAGAAGCCTAACATTTAATTTCCAGTACCCAGAATAAATACGCACCACTCCATCCCACATCAGATCTGCTATTACCGCCCTGTGATCAGAAAACCCCACATCGAAGGTTTGCACCCTCACAACATCTATACCCTGCTTAATATAGATTCTGTCTAATCACGCCTCATATCCCCTACGGACGAACGTGTGCTCCACTAGGTATCCCCCCCTCCCCACCACATCAACAACCCCAATATCTCGCAATACATCCCTCAGAACATTCAACACACAACCCGCCCCTCTCAGTTCGACATCACCACTCCGAATCACACAATTCCAATCACCTCATATTACTGTTGTAGCAGGCAAACCTCTCAAGTGATACAGCAATACCTCCCTGACAAAATCTACTTTTACCCTGGTATTACTAGTTGCTGGCATGTAAACTCCTACGAAACTAGCTCGACTCTCACCCCAGACACCATCCTCCCTCACGACCCTCCCCCCCCCTCTCTTCCCAACCGATGACACGCAAGGGGCTGGTCTTCTTTACCGCCACTGCTACCCCACCTCTCAGTTGCAAACCACTGGTAACATACATCCGATATCCTTTCACCCGCAACTCACATCCAGCCCTGTGATTATGCTCTTGCAAAAAGCAAATGTCAACATCAAACCGCCGTAAAAAACACTCCAACCAAACTTTCTTGACCTCAGTCTTAAGTCCATTAACATTAAGCGTGACACATCTGAAATTTATAGAATGGGCGGCTTTCCCCTATGCCGCTGGGATTTACTCACTGTACTTTTCACATTACGTGTTCCCTTGCCACTCGAGTTTTCCTGTGCAGTCACCTCCCCCCTCCCTCTCCCACTGTGCAACTCAGGCGCACCTCTACCACTATGAGGCATCGGCTCCACCACTGCTGCCCATGACTTCTTCCCCGGCCTCTGCCCCGGGGTAATGACCTCATCCATCTCTGACGCAGCAGTTCTTTTCCTAGAACTTCCACTTACACACATATCACCATCAGGCGAATCCTCCTGGTGTACCTCCACGACCACCACACGCTCCAGTCCTTTCATACTCAAGTCTTCCTCCACGATTTGTTGCCCCTCCAGCTCTCCGTCCTCACATAAACTGAGGACACCTTCTGCACAGGGCTCCTCCCCATCCAGAAAATCCTTGATCACATCCGCCAATGAACCATCCTGGGTCGAATCTTCCTACACTAAAGACTCCTCAGATGTCACCTTCGACTCCCCCGACGCCCCTGGGAGAGTGACACACGTCTCCGCCGCCGCCACCTCCCGTTCGACCTCCTCGCTCCAGAGGTCAGTCCTCCGGCTTCCCGAGGCACCAGAGCCAGGCACCAAATCACACGGCTGCTGAATCACTATTGGAGCTCCCAGAACTTGAGGAGCCTGCCTCCTAGGTCACTGGGCTGCCATGTGTTCATAAGAGCTACACAGACATGTTTTCCTCTGACCAGTATAGTACACATAAACCTGTGTTCTATGACCGGTCATCGTAACATAGGATGGTATAGGCCTTGTTAAAGACATTTTAAGGGTGTAAGAACCCTCCGGCAGCCCTTCATACGGACCATCCCTCCACACCCCCATGGTTGCAGAATGCACTGTCCCATAACTGTTAAAAAACTCCTGTAGACCATATGCCGTGGCCTCGAAGGGTACATTTCGTACCTTCACCCATGTGAAGTACTTAGAGACGTCATGTAAAACGACATCCATCGCTGAATTCACACTCATGTGTTGTTCCTGGTAATGCTCTACAATTCTTGTGTAGAAGACGGCTCGTACAAATTTCACGAAGATTCTTGTCAAACCATTAAGAGCGACGCCATACAATTCCTCATGGGAATACCATATGTAAACCCTGATGAGTTAGGGAGAAGGACGTTCATCGTAACTCCACTTAACGTACCACGAACCAGCTCAATGCAGATAGTATTTATTCTCCGTCCTGTACGTTCCGCCATTTTGATATCCAAGTGAAAACAGGTAAACTGCGCAAAAGCCAACTCAATCAGGAGCGACTGCGCAGCACGTCCGCACGGCCCAATAGCGATGCGAACAATGCCTTATTAAGGTTTTGATGAGGTCAGGGTATGACCATTCATTAGGATAATTTTTTTTTATATTTTATTGAAAAAAGACACAATACAAGATATAAATAAAAGAACACAACAATTAGCCACTTGCAAATACAATGATCTAGTGTCAACCCCCATCAGACCCCAAGTGTTACAATCATATCGTATTAAAGGGTAAACCATCACCTAACAATGAAAAGAGCATGATAATACCTGCTCAGAAAATACACTAACAGAATCTAAACCTACAATACACTCCTGTTACACTGTACAATAAAACCTCCTTGCACGAAGCACACAGAAGATATGATAAACATAGGAATAAAAACATTATACATTACAATAATGAAACAAAAGGCAAACCTAAACCTTCAATAAAATTGCCAAGACATACCACCATAATATGTCCCGCAAAGTGCTGGAAGCGCCTAACAGAGCTTCAGCACAGAACAAAACCATTAACACAAACAACGCTTACAATTTATGTCAGCGCTCACACCAACCCCCCACTGCTCTGTTAAATAAGACCCCTTGCACAAGTTGCACTGTAAATGTCACACAACCTACAAATTTTAAAAATACAGAACATTGACCTAAAACGTTAGGCAAAACAAAGCCTATAATAAACATTACATTAGGGCATTTCACAATGAAACCCCACCTAAACACTGGGCAAGACACATCCGCAAGTAAAAGATTTAACATTATGTATACAAGTACAATCCATACAAATAACAAAATCCTATCGTAAGGTATCAAAACGATCTAGTTACAGTACATTAAAACCTTATTTCCCTATTTGAAGCACAAAAATACATCATGAGAAGTTATATAACAAGCCTAAATCTGGCATTGAGTAACATTAACGTAGAAAAAAATGCAAAACACGTAATAATTAAAGATTGTGATAGTAGGTTCATATACATATATCCCAGATTATATAAGCCATGTGAAGGCTGATACCTTTAAAGAACCATACATCAAATACATACTTTTTTGAATATGCTTGAGCTAAGCCAAGCATTAGCAGGATATATACACATATGACCGTTACGTTCACCTATTAGCAATACACGACAGGCCATTGCTTGAGATTATCTCATGCATCGGTGTTCGACATTTATCCATTATCAGTATCACAACAACAATACAATTATCTTAAATGTCGACCCTAAGGTACATCAGTGTATAACTAATAGCGACGAGGGTCGCCGACGTATGCCAGGGATTGCTCAGACCTCTATAGTTTCAAAAAATCTAACCTTAAGGCGTCATCATACTGACGACAATATTACTATAGCATGTGTCGATTCTGCTACAAAAATTTGATGTGTATTATAAAGGTTAACGTACATTTTATTCGATCTATTCACTTGGCAAACAATATAACATAAAAAAATTTTTCAAAGCCCCGGTTCGTTCTCGTTTATACCTTCTAGACCTTACATGACCTTACATGACCGCCCCTTCCCAATGTTTCATCATTATTCCTCACCATTTCGAATCCAACCGTCACTCTCCCTCACACACGAAAAGGCCAGCCACGTCTACCCTCTATGGTACTAATTCCCATAAATCACGAACATGAAAATTACAATATCCCACTGAAAAAATCGAAAGCCATCTACCCCCAGCAATCTCTCTATTCCTCTGCTGTGTACCATAAAAAATCGCTGCCAGCGCCCTGATCCTCTCTCTTGCTGATATGTGTCTGCAGGCCCATGAGGTATATACAAAGTCAGTGACTAGATATCCAATCGCCCTTTGTACCGGCAACCCTACCCCCCCCCCACATCTAGACTTAATGCTCTTAAGACACTAATTCCCTCACCTCCCACCATCTGTATAACTCTGCTAAACCACACTCTTACCGCTTCCAATCTCTCACAAAAAAACACTGCGTGGAAAGCCGTGTCAATATCCCCACACACACAACGCTCCTTACCCACTTGTACACGTCTATTCGCTAAAACCTCCCCGGAAGGCAATATATTGTGAAGGAATTTATACATGACCTCCCGTACCCCGGCCCTCAATCGTAACTCCTTCAAGCGACCCCAAATATCACGCCATGCATACATTGGATATATACCCTCTATGCTAGCCACCCCCTCCCTCTCTCCCACCCTTGCCAGTTTTCTAATCTTGATTCGGCTTGGATCCCTTGCATAAATTAAAACCCTCAGCATGTTCTCGCATCTCGTAACATCCCCACCATTCATCCATCGTACCAAATCCCCTCGAATCCAATTCAAACCTGTACCAACCCTCCCCTCACGCAAATAACTATGTTTAACATGACTCAAGAAATCGTAATGACACGATTGCAGACTCTATGACCGCGGGTTCAATCCCGGCCGGGGGTATGGTTTAACTATGTTTAACGTACATACCTAATATTCTCATGTGCAGATTCATTAACCCCAGTCCACCCCGACTGGTCGGTAAATACACAACATCTCTCGCTAACCAATCACAACCTGAACCCCATATATATCTAAATACACGCTTCAATAAACGTTTCTCATCACACGCAACTAACGGATACATACTTACCACATGCCACAGCTTACCAAACAAAAGCACATTCGCTACAATTACACGCTGATGCAAAGTTAAGCCTCCTGCACGCAACCCCGCCAAGCGACCTAACACCCTATCCACAACCTCACTCGAATTGACCTTCCACCCTGGGCGGGTGCGTATGCATCCTCCAGCGTCGCCGACACCACGCCTACGTCCTCCTCCACACCCGGTAGAGTTACGCAGGCAGGTGACTCCTCTGTCTCCCCCTCTACCTCCTCACTCCACAGTTTCCCACGCTGTGTAGCCCCAGTGTATGACTGCGGTACTGCTGTCACCTCCTTCCTCGTCACGACCTCTGGTCTTCCACGCCTCGTCGGACATTGTGCTGCAATGTGGTCATACACCCCACAGATTCTACACGTGCACCTTTGACCTGAATATGTCACATACACTTGCGTTCTGAAGTCCTCCATTACCACATACGACGGTATCGGATGCTTAAGGGACATTTTCAAAGAAAACGACCTTTCCGGCATGCCAACAAGGGGGCCGTCACGCCAGTGTCCCAACGCCGCCAGATGCACGGTGCCGTAACGGTCAAAAACGTTCCTTAAATCGCTTTCGTCCACTTCAAAGGGTACGTTGCGCACCCTCACCCATGTGTAAACACGGCAGACATCTCGAAGGCGGACAGTAACACCAGGGTTAACGGTCTTTATCACATCCTGGTATTTAGCAACCATATTCTCATAGGTGCAGTCTTGTCTGAATTTGACGAATAACCTCGTATTGCCATTTAATGCTACACTGTAAAGGTCTTCATTGGCAATTCCATACGTATCTCTCAGGATCGCCGTCAGCAGAATATGAGTATTCTGACTATTAAAAGAGCCAGTCACTAAATCAAGGCAGACAGTATTGACGCGCCTGCGTCCTCCTTCTGCCATTGTGAGTAGACTGGTGAAAACTGCGCAGACACTAGACGAATCAGGAGCTACTGCGCAGCCTGTCCGCACAGCCCAAGAGCGATACGAACAATGGATTAGGATAATTAATGTATGTTATTTAGAACGGAGACTGTACATACGGGGGGGGGTAGAAGTGTCAGCTGTGTCTGCACTGGCAATGATTATTGTAAAAGGAGGGTTTGTAGGTTATGTATATGGTTGTGGGTTATGTATATGGTTGTGGGTTATGTATATGGTTGTAATATGGCCATTATCTATGGTGTTCTTTAAATGTACCGGGATTGTGTACTAGAGGTTTTGTAATATCTAGTATGGTTTTTAATTTTATACTCTTATACATTATTGTATTTGTTCTATATTTTAAATAAAAATAAAAAAAAATTGTTAAAAACGATACATTAGCATAATATGAACCTTCACAGTCATATTGCACATAAGAGGCTCACAGTCACAAAGTACCAGACTTCATACCTTGCGAAATTAAAGCTCCATTTTACTCATACCAGTTTCCTGAAGGTAATCTGACTGCCTCACAACCCCCGTGTTTCTCATATCCCCAAATTAAAATAAGAAGAATCATTGTTGAGATTGTCCTCTTCGCTTCCGGGCTGAGTGGACGTGCTGCGCAGGCGCTCCCGATTCAGTTGATTTTCTGCGCAGTTTACCTGTTTTGAGCAATCAAAATGGCGGACAGACATGGACGCAGGGTGAATACTGTCTGTGTGGTGCTGGTACGTGGTGCCCTGAGTAGTTCTACAATGCAGGTGCTTCTGCCAAGTATCATCCGCCATGTGTATGGCATACCGAACGAAGAGTTGTATGGTGTAGCAGTGAATGGAGTGTACAGGATCTTCATCAAGTTCAAGAGTGCTGGGTTTTACGCCAGCATAGTCGACGCGTTTCAAGAAAAGAGGATGACCGTTAATTCTGCAGTGGAGGTCTGCCTACATGACGTATCAAGCTATGTAACGTGGTAAAGGTGAGAAATGTCCCCTTTGAGGCCTTGGAATATGATGTTGTGGAGGTATTCCGTAGGTATGGCAAGATCCATTCGGCACCCGTTGGGAGTGTGGAAGGATGGGCCTTATATGGGGCTGCCAGAGGGGTCTTTCACATTGAAGATGACATTGAGACAACCTATGCCATCGTACGTTCTGATGGAAGAGTTCAGAACACAGGTTTATGTATATTATGCAGGACAGCGTCGGACATGTAGGCTGTGCGGGTCTTAGACCATATGGCGGGCCCAATGTCATCAAAGGCAGGGACGGAGGGAACAGGTGCCAACAACTGTGGACGACAAGCTGCTCTCCTTGGCACCTGAGACAGGTGAAGCTGCAAGACAGGGGTCTGGAAGTTGGAGTGAAGAAGTAGACAGAAACGGAGTCGGAGATGGGAGCGTGCGCCACGTTACCTGTGGGAACTGTGTCTGAGCGACCATCTACGGATGAGACTGTTGACAGAAGTGACTTACAACAGGATAGTCTGTTGGACGAGGTCTTGAAAGACTTCTTGGGGGAGGTGGAAGACAGTCAGGAAGGGGAGAAGGACGGGAGGGTATTGGAGGGGGTAGCAGCTGCTCAAAAGTGTGAGAACACCTTGTGCAACGAGAGTAAGCAGCACACGGTGGAGGTTGAGGTGCACCAGGAGGACATGGATGCTGAGGCAACGTGTGGAGGTGGCACACGTAAGCGAGCAGCTGGGACGTCTGATATGGAAGATGTCTTAACGCCAGGGCAGAGATCTGGAAAGAAACCTTGGAAGACCGGGCTAGAGCTACCGGGAAATGGTGGCACCGGTTCTGTGGTGCTGCAAGGGTCGAAGGAAAAGGGGGGAAACGGAGGTCTGGATAGACCCAAGTGACAAACGTGGCTATATCAACAACCACGTCTTTCAAGCAACCTTCAAAAAGCGGCGGGGAAAGCCGCCTTAATTGTAATAATTCAAGGTGGTCACCATTAATGTTAACGGCCTGAGAGCTGAGATTAAGAGAGTATGGATGGAATGGTTTTTAAGGAGATTTGATGTGGATATATGTTTCATACAGGAGCATAATTACAAGTTTGGATGTGAGTTGCGCTTGAAGGGTTATAAGTTAATGTGTGAGTGGATCGGTGAGGTTAAAAGGGGGGTTGCTGTGGCTGTGAAGGAAACCAGTCCCTTGCGTGTGTTGGGGTGGAGGAGGGTGGGGGTGGAAGGGTAGTGCGGGTAGAGGGAGAGTGGGTGAGACAAGGGTTTGTTTTATAGGAGTATACATGCCGGCGGATGGAAATGCAGCAGTTAAGGTAACTTTCGTGAGGGATGTTTTGCTTTTTTATTTGAGGGGATTGCCTTTAGTTACTGTGATAGGAGGAGATTGGAATTGTGTCATACAACAGGGTGATGTGGAACCGAGGGGGGCGGGGTGTGTGTTGGGGTTTTTACGCAATGTGTTGGGGGATGTGAGAGTTTTAGATGTAGTGGGGAGGGGTGGTTGGAGGATTGAGTATACATTTGTACAAAGGGGTTATGCTGCACGTCTGGATAGGCTCTATGCTACGGAGGCAATACGAGTTCTGGGAGTTAGGACCTTCGATGTGGGGTTTTCGGACCACAGGGCGGTTATTGCAGATCTTGATTGGGAGGGTATGGTTAGGATACACACTGGTTATTGGAAATTAAATGCGAGACTTGTGAAGGGGGAGGGGTGAGTGAGGCTTTTGGGGATTGGTGGCACTCTTTTTGGGGATCAAGGGATGTGGGGTCGTGTGTCTTGGAATGGTGGGAGAAGCGAGCTAAGCCTGGTATTGTTGGATTCTTTAAAAATAGGGGACGGGAAGAGGCCAGGTGGAGGTATGGGTTACAGAATTATTTGGAATGTCAGCTGAATGAGTGTTATGAGGAGGAAGTGGGGAAGCAGTATGGGACCGTGGAGCAACTTAGAGGTAGACTGGCGGAGATACACAATGACAGATTTGATGCCGTGCGTGTGAGGGCAGGATTGGAGGCTGTATTGTGGGGGGATAAACCTTCGGGAAGTGTTTTAAGACGTTTTAGGGTAAGACAGAAGGAGTCAACTATTTTGCAATTAGAGGTGAGTGAGGATATGGGTGGATATCATAAGGGACAGGTGCTTACTACTACAGAAGGCATGACTAATTATACTGATTTCTGGTTTCGAGAGAAATGGAGAAAGGGGGGGGGGGGGCGATGCTTTTGAGGAAGTGTTGGAGGGGGGGTGTGGGTTAGGGCAGAAAGAAGTGGAGGGGATGGAGATGGGAGGAGCGATTAGTGTGGGGGAAGTTGAGGAGGCAGTGTTTAACATGAGTACTGGAAAAGCACCGGGCATCGATGGGATTTCAAATGATTTTTACAGAGTTCATTGGGAGCATATTAAGACTTGTCTGGTGGAGGTCATGAATTGTATGCTGCGGGAGGGCAAGCTAAGTCAGACAAAGTATTGGAGTGGTGTTGGTTCGGAAAAAGCAAGTGGGGAGTGTTTTAAGTGCATATAGAGCTATCTCACTAATGTGTTCTGACTACAAGATTTTTGCAAAGATATTAGGTAATAGGATGAAGAAGGTAAATTTTTTTTTTTTTTTTTTTTTTTTTTTTAAACACTGTCATTATAATCTTCTGGGAAGTCCAATGCGGGTGAATTGTATATCAACTCCGTTAAAACGTTTTTTAATTACCGTTTTTTTTTCCGGAAAAAGGCGCTCCTTTTCCCCCACAAAAGCTTGGAAATCCCCCGCACCTTACATGCTAAAGGGTCAAAGCAGGTTTTGGGTTACGTTTTAGCGTAAAGATAGGGTAATTAACCCTTGAAAAAGATTCGATTGACTGTTAGGTACTTCTGTTGTCGCCTATATGCCGGAAATAGGTACGTGGCTAAAGCCCCTTTAACTCAGATATAATAAATAGCTTAGAATGTTTGGGTTAAATAATGTAAACCATTATAATCCCAGATTTCGAGTTCAGAATTGCACGGTAATTATTTGCGTTTACGGGGAGAAATAATACTTTTTTTATCGACGGGAAGTCTTTTTTTTTTTTTTTTTTTTTTTTTAAATACAAACATAGCTAACAAAAAACCCCTTAAACAGGGTTATACACTTAATAAACACATTTTGAAACAAAATCTCCAAACACAATAGAAATAACAACACAATTTTAACAAACACAAGAGTTACACAAATATCAGAAAAATATTGCTTGGACAAAACATAACATTAAGAAAAGGGGAAAATCCCCTAGTACACAAGAAAAACAACAAGAACATAACATTAGGGACCCCTGTAGCGGGTTAAATAATATAAAAAATCCTAACCCCTTGGGGAAACACTATTTACATAAAATACGGGGACAATTCCCAAAGCCGATACAAACAATAAGAATATTAGATAAATAAATAAATAAAAACGTTACTCAAAACCCAACACAAAAATCGATAACCGAAAGACCACATCACAATCTCATGAAAAAACAAAGTACAAAATTTTACTCACCAAACCCCCCCAAACATAAGTTCCCTACAGTCACACATACTCGCCTTCCACAAGTCTTACATTACCCCAAAAAATAGAATCCATAAACTTTCCGCCCTCTTACAGCTATACACTTTATTTAATTAACAATAAATGCTCGTAAAAACAAAAAAAACCCCCGTTTGCCGGGCCCATACAAAAGGACATCAAGTACTTCAGCAAAGAAAGAAGGGAAAAAAACTCTACTTAAACATCTATAACACATAAAATTTCACCACCCACCCACTCACACAACCACATTTACCTAAACCACCATTACACAATACAAAAGTAAACCACCGTTGTGCAACCCACCCCGGGAGACAACCCTTCCCCATCCCCTGAAATTCAACCCCCCTTCAAAACCTTAACAACCTCCCTCATACTACGGTACCCGCTGAAAAAGCCTGGCCCCAGCGATTTCCCAAAATTTTTCCCCTATAAACACAACGTCTATAAAGGGTCCCCGCCAACCCCTTTTGCGCACCTCCAAACCCCCTTCCCCCTTCTCATCCCCCAGAATACAAAAAAAACCGAAATTATTACGGATTGCATGTTGCACAGCCCCTCAAAGCCCCCCACTCCAAAATTTTAAAATGCCCCAATACTGTATCCCCCTCCCCCCACTGCCCTCAAAACCCCTTACCCATCCTTCCCTATACTTCCCAAATATCACAAAAATACACTAATAAACGCCGTTCCTCTCCCCGCCACCCGACACCGCCCCCACCATCAACCCTTTTTCCCTTAATGCAGCACCCGCCGGCAGTTACCATGGAAAAAAAGGGAAAAATACCTCTTGCACTTTTGGCCGCACTGCATCAACCGAAATTTTTTTCCATATATCTTTCCACCAACATGGGGTAATACCCACCTTCACGACTCCCTTCCCCCTTCAACACGCCAAAAACCCCACTCGAACTTTATTAGGGCCCTACATGCAGCAACGCCCGCAACACGTCTTCACACACCTTCACCCAACCCTCCCCACCACTTTCGCACCTCTTCATGCAAGCCATTCACGCCCCCCTGCTGACCCCGCACAGGCCGTAACCCCCACTTCAAATAAATCACTTGACTCAAACCGTAATAAATAAACCCCCAATCCTCCTTTTTGGACCGTAAAGTAACCCACCCCTTTCTAAACCCATTCACACCGGAAACCCCCAAAAAAAATAAAAAACCCCTTTTAAAACAGCCTCAAAAAATCCGGCCTGCTAAGGGTTTAAAACCGCACCACGTGCCAACTTTACTGTATAACAAAAACATTCACAACAATCGCACCTGATTACGTAAAATGATTGGGCTCAACCCATCCAATCGCCCCCCCTTTCACCCCAAAACAAGCCAAATTAACCACTCGCCCCCGCATAATCTATACACTTTTCCACACATTTTTTATCCTGTCCACCATTTCCAACTACACCCTTTCCCCAACTCTCTCTTCTCCCCCAAACTCCAAACCATAATTTTTTTTTTCCACATTAACTTTTAAACCCCGGTAACCCCTCGAAAACAGTAACATCCCAACCCACGAAAAACTCCTCTGCGTTCGCACAAAATTGTCTCACCCACATACCCTATTTTTCCCTGCCCCCACTTCCTACTCCCCAATCCACCCCATACACCTTCCACCTTTTATAGAAAGGGTCTTTTAAAACAGGCAAAAAACAATTAGACGGGGAAAACCCTCCAATACCCCGACCCGGGATCCCCACTCCCCCAAATCCATTTACCTTAACACACCCCACCCGTAACAATGCTCTCCCAACGCACCACCCCCTCCCCAAAACCGCCCCTTAATTAATTTACCACCAAAAACCTCACGTTCTACACTATCATACACCGCCTGCCAATCAATCTAACCCCCCCCCCCTGCTCCCCTCCCGACCCTTTCCCCAAAACTTTATAATAAATCCCCTCATACATCGCCTCCCAGACACACCATATTGTCCCCTCGCAACCACTCTATCCACCACACACTTCATCCTATTTCCTAAAATTTTTCAAAAAAACTTAAAATCAGCCACAGCAATGATTATCCTAGATCCCGCACCCTGCCTGTTTTTTACCTTATGGCACTAAAACCACAACCGCATTCCTGCAACCTGCCCTCCTCCCCCCCCTTTTCATCGTATTCATTATTCTACTAAGAAGGACTTTAACCATTCCCAAAGGCTCCCTAAAACTCGCAGGGGAAGCCACCGACTGGGGCCTTACCCGTGCCATCCCCTCCAAAGCCCTCCACACCTCCCCTCTTTAATATCCCCCCCCCCAACGCAAAGCGTTTACTGCTACTTTCAACAAGAACATTTTTTCCCCCCCAACCTCCCCAAACCCCAACCACCCCACACCTAAATTTTGCCCAAAACCACCTACCACTAAACACTCATTGCCTCCTTGTTCTTAACTCATGCCCGCCCTAACCACCTAAGTCCCATGAAACCCCCAGCCATCAAAATTTCCCTAGCCATACTCGCTGCCTCTGCCCCCTAACACACAGGGCCCATGGTCGTCACCCCACACCGCCTCTTCAATTACCCTGACCCCACCGCATCAAAATCTATCATCTGCAAATCCGAAAACCTCCTTTTAGCAACTCGATTTCCTCCTGGGATACTGCCCTGCCTGCCGCCCCCTCATTAAAAACTTTTCAAACTACCCCGAAAAACTGCTGCAACCCGTACGTCATCCAAAACCCCGGGATTTCCCCCTCGCACATAAAAACCCCCGATCCTCTCCTTTGCACCCCATCCCACCACCCCACAAGTAACCCACTCCCCCCCTCTCCCCCCCCCAAAATTTTTTTGTCCTAAAATCTAACCCCCGCCCCTCCCCCCCCAAGAACCCACATTTAAATTCCAATACCCATACCCTTAAAGCCCCAAACAAACCTATAAACACTCCCCATGACCCAACACATCCACCACCACACACATCACCCCCACTTTTGCACATAAAAACCTACACTCCCATCCCTTCTAGAACATATCTCAAAAAAATTTTCCCCCCCCCTCCAATAACATCCTTAAACCCCAAATCCACAAAAACCCTTACACCAAAAAAACACCCGCCCCCCTTCCCCCACCCACGACATACAACCCAAAACCCCCATTTTTTCCCAAAAAAACCAAAAAAAACAAAAAATCAGCACAAATCCTTTACCCAATCAACCCCCGCAACACCAAACCACTCCCCCTACCCCCCACCCTTCCATCACCCAGACCCTTCCTCCCCCCTTCAATCAATACAACAAACCCTCCCCAACAAAAATTCCAACCCCCCCTTTTAAAAGGGTCCGAAAATGCCACAAACACACAATACCATCCACATTCAAACCCCGACCCGCCTTAAATTTATTTCCTGCATAAAATACAATACATGGCAGACCCTAAAAACCCTGGAGCCAAAAAATGTTTCACATTCCACAAAACCCCATTTCTTTCACATCAACACCTGAAACCTTCTTAAAGGGTTTTACACGCTGCCCTGTAACTCCTTTCATAGACACGTCACCAGCCTCCTACTTTTCCCACCATGCTCACCACAGTGAGCTCTATTCCCTCCCCGGTCAAAACACCTGACCGGCCCACCCTGTGGCCCTCCACTCACCACGTAGCCCATGGTTTTTTTTTCCCCGGTCTCTGCCCCGGGGGTCAAGACATCATCGGAATCAGAGTGCCTTGCCGCCCTCTTCCGCCGAACACTCTCTGCATCCAGGGTCTGGTCGGGGATGCCTCACAATGCACCTCCCCGCCACCTCGACCAGGGTCACCATTCCCGTAGAAGAGGCACCTGCGTCACTGGCTGTCTCTCCTCTCGTCCCTCACTCTCCTCAGGTCCCACCACCGATTGTACATCATCCCCAGCTCTCTTCGTCCCCAAAAAAATTTCCGTCAACTGCTCCAAAGCCACATCCTCTGCTCGTTCTCCTCCACTCAACTTGGTCTCCCCTTCCACCAAAGCGGAGACTGTAGATCCTACAGGCATTGATGGGCTCGACCCCCACCATCGAAACTCTCTCTCCACCCCCCTCGCTCCAAGACGAACTAGGGCCCTTCACAAGCGTCCCGCTGGGAGGCCCTGCCTTCGGGTCAGGCCCTCGCTCCGTCCTTCTGTCTGCATCCTGTCGTTGCTGCTGCCTCTCACACTGTGCTGCCATATTACCTGGAGTTTACCTGGAGAGAGTTTCGGGGGTCAACGCCCCCCGGCCCGGTCTGTGACCAGGCCTCCTGTGATCACGCCTGATCAACCAGGCTGTTGCTGCGGCGCACGCAAACCAACAACGAGCCACAGCCCCGGCTGATCAGGAACTGACTTTAGGTGCTGTCCAGTGCCGCTTGAAGACTGCCCGGGTCTGTTGGTAATCCCCCTTAATGTGCGGGAGGCAGTTGAACAGCCGGGCCCCTGACACTTATGTATGGGCCCCTTAACGTGCTAGTGACACCCCTCTTTTCTTGGGGGATGGTGCATCGTCTGCCAAGTCTTTTGCTTTCGTAGTGAGTGAATTTCGTGTGCAAGTTCGGTACTAGTCCCTCTAGATTTTCCAGTGTATATAAACATGTATCTCTCCCTCCTGCGTTCCAGGGAAAACAGGTTTAGAAACCTCAAGCGCTCCCCGTAATTGAGGTGTTTTAAACTCCGTTAGCGCGCCGTGAAAGTTCTCTGTACATTTTCTAGGTCGGCAATTTCACCTGCCTTGAAAGGTGCTGTTAGAGTGCAGGGAATAAACCAGCCTAGATAGAACAAGTGACCTGAAGAGTGTCATCATGGCTTGGCCTCCCTAGTTTTGAAGGTTCCATTATCCATCCTGTCATTTTTCTAGCAGATGCGATTGATACAAATGTTATGGTCCTTAAAGGGTGAGATCCTCCGACATAATCACTCCCAGGTCTTTGATGTTGGTGTTTCGCTCTATTTCGGGGCCAAAATTTTTTTTTGTACTCTGATGAAGATTTAATTTCCTCATGTTTACCATATCTGAGTAATTGAAATTTCTCATCGTTGAACTTCATATTGTTTTTTGCACCCCTGAAAGATTTGGTTGATGTCCGCCTGAGCCTTGCAGTGTCTGCAATGGAAGACACTGTCCCTGCAGATTCGGGTGTCATCTCAAAGGAAGACACGGTGCTGTGGCTGACATCCTTGTCTATGTCGGATATGAGGATGAGAAACAAGATGGGAGCTAGTACTGTGCCTTGTGGAACAGAGCTTTTCACCGTAGCTGCCTCGGACTTACTCTGTTTACGACTACTCTCTGTGTTCTGTTAGTGAGAAATTATAGACCATCGACCGACTTTTCCTGTTATTCCTTTAGCGCGCATTTTGTGCGCTATTACGCCATGTCACACTTGTCGAAGGCTTTTGCAAAGTCTGTATATATTACATCTGCATTCTTTTTGTCTTCTATGCATTTAGGACCTTGTCGTAGTGATCCATAGCTGAACAGACAGGAGCGACCTGTTCTAAACCCATGTTGCCCCTGGGTGTGTAACTGATGGGGTTTTTAATGGGGGGTGATCTTGCATCTTAGGACCCTTTTCAAAGATTTTTATGATATGGGATGTTAGTGCTATTGGTCTGTAGTTCTTTGCTGTTGCTTTACTGCCCCCTTTGTGGAGTGGGGCTATGTCTGTGTTTTTAGTAACTGAGGGACGACCCCCGTGTCCATGCTCCCTCTCCATAGGATGGAAAAGGCTCGTGATAGGGGCTTCTTGCAGTTCTTGATGAACACAGAGTTCCATGAGTCTGGCCCTGGGCAGAGTGCATGGGCATGTCATTTATCGCCTGTTCGAAGTCATTTGGCGTCAGGATAACATCGGATAGGCTTGTGTTAATCAAATTTTGTGGCTCTCTCATAAAAAATTCATTTTGATCTTCGACTCTCAGTCTGGTTAGCGGCTTGCTAAAAACTGATCATATTGGGACTTGAGTAGCTCACTCATTTCCTGCTGTCATCTGTGTAGGACCCATCTTGTTTAAGTAGGGGCCCAATACTGGGCGTTTGTTCTCGATTTGATTTGGCCATAGGAGAAGAAATACTTGGTTTCTTTCGATTTCATTTATAGCTTTTAGTTCTTCCCGCGATTCCTGACTCCTAAAGGATTCTTTAGCTAAGTTCGATGCTTGCTATTTCTCTGACCAGTGTCTCCCTGCGCATTTCAGATATATTGACCTCTTTTAGCCGCTCTGTTATTCTTTTCCGTCGCCTGTAAAGGGAGCGCCTGTCCTTTCTATTTTACATCTACTCCTCCTTTTTCTTAGAGGAATAAGCCTTGTGCATACATCGAGTGCCACCGAGTTAATCTGTTCTAGGCATAAGTTTTGGGTCTGTGTTGCTTAGTATATCTTCCCAGCTTATATCGTTAGACTTGGTTTACTTGGTCCCACTTTAATGTTTTGTTATTGAAGTTGAATTTGGTGAATGCTCCCTCGTGACTAGTCTCATTTTGTCGGTCTGGGGCTCCTCGCATACATGTCTGAACCTCAATTATGTTGTGATCTGAGTATATTGTTTTTGATATGGTGACATTTCTTATCAGATCATCATTGTTAGTGAATGAGGTCTAGTGTATTCTCCAGTCTAGTAGGCTCTATTATTTGCTGGTTTAAATTGAATTTTGTGCAGAGATTTAAAAGCTCGTGTGAGTGTGAGTTTTCATCAGAGCTGCCTCCTGGTGTTATTACTGCAACAATATTATTTGCTATATTCCTCCATTTTAGGTGCCTTAAGTTGAAATCCCCCAGGAGCAAGATGTTGGGTGCAGGAGCTGGAAGATTTTCCAGACAGTGGTCAATTTTTAACAGCTGTTCCTGGAATTGCTGGGTGTTGCATCCGGAGCTTGTAGACTACCACAATGACTGGGTTTTTGGGTTCTCGACCTTTATGCCTAAAATTTCCACTACGTCATTTGAGGCATTAAGCAGTTCTGTGCAAACAAGGGGACTCTAAAATGTACAGGCCAACCCCCCCCTTTTGCCTGTTCACTCTGTCACATCGTATAGGTTGTAACCTGGGATCCATATTAAATTGTCCAAGTGATCCTTTATGTGGGTCTCAGTGAAAGCCGCGAACATTGCCTTTGCCTCTGCAAGCAGTCCACGGATGAAAGGTATTTGTTGTTTGTTGCTGGCTTTAGACCCTGTATATTTGCAAAAGAATGTTAATGGGAACTGGTGGTTTTGTTGGTACTGGGGGGGTTTTTTTTTTCCGGCATTAGTATCTGTATCTGTTGGTTTGGGAGTGGAGGCCATCGACTGTGGTTCCACTCCAGGGAAAGACTGGATTTGGGGTCGATTTCTGCCAAATTTTCCCGCCAGTTTTTTTTCCTTCCTGGGACTAAAAAACCTCTCCCTCTTGAGTGGCTGTGGCTACCCAGGTTTTCCCATGGCCATGGATGTTTTGTATCTTTTTGTCCCCTTTAGGGTGGTATGCCTGGCAATTTTAAATTATAGCACAGTCTTTTCCCGTACTGAAGAGTACACATTTCAGGGTGAAAAAGCTTACAGGAAGGGAGTTTGCATTTTCCTGTTGTCATATGGGCATGGCATTTTCTAGGGTGGGCATAGTTGCACGTCCCATCGTTTTTCCAGATTTCCCATCCAGCAGATACCAAGTGCATAGTATGTGCACAGGCTTGGTTTCCGCTTGCCTTGGGTTTCTGTGACTGTATTCCCTGTTGTGCATGTTTCCTGTCTTTCTTCTATCCTCCCTAGCACCAGCAATGGGGCTCCCACCATTGTTTTTGGTAATTTATCCTCACTATTGCTATTGGAGTCCTCTTGTTTGCTATTTCCTGCGGGATTTCTAGTTTGCAATATTTGTTTTATCTTACTTTTACTACACTTGTTTCCCTACTATGGCTCCTATCCCCTGTTGGTCATTTATATGTATTCCTTCCTCTATAAATTCCCGACTACCTGGACAAAATCTCCAGCTTCATCATTACTGTCTCCCAGGACAGTATCTCCAGCTTCACCATTTCTGTCTCCCAGGACAGCACCTCCAGCTTCACCTTACTGTCTCCCAGGACAGCACCTCCAGCTTCACCCTACTGTCTCCCAGGGAAACACCCCAGCTACCATTATTTTCCCCCAGCACCTCCAGCTTTACTAATTATAGTTCCCAGGACTCACCTCCACCTTTAATTGGCTACATGGCCATATCAAGGGCAGACCATTTAGCCCAAACTTTTTTTTGTTCCCATCTGTTTAGAAAGCTTCCCGGTTTTTTTATGAAAGCCTTTGTGTTTCCTCTTTTTTAAACCCTTTTGATTTTTGTCCACAGATTTTCCTCATTTGGGGATACCCCGAAACACTTCTCGTTTTTTAATACTGCTTGACTAGTTCTGGGATATCTGCACAAGGGGGGTGCACCAAATTTTTCAAAATGACAATTTATCCATGGGGAGGGCCCCTTTGTTTGACTGACCCCCAGACTAACACACTTCAAATGATTGAATGGTTGATTTTCTGCAATTCTACTTCAACCCTTGAATATTATATTATAACCTTAAAAGAAGCTCTACTATTTGTATTCTGTTTCTAACTCTTTTGTATATTTGGCCTTACCGTCACGTTCCGATTTTTTTAAAGTTTGTGTTTAAAGGGCGCCTACAACCCCCTCCTTACAGTCCGCTTTATGTCCAAAAGAAACGTTTTTAAACCACCCGGGTTCGGGCCAGCAAGGTTTGACCAGTCAAGGGTTCGGACCATCAAGGGTTCGACCCGTCAAGGGTTTGACCATCGATCTGCTCTGAATGGGCACTTATTTAAAAAATACTGGTCGGTGATTTGAGCAACACATGAAGGACTACTGAAATTATCTACCCGAGTAAAGTGATTTGACTTACAAAAGTATAACTTTCGTGTTTTAAGAGCCGGGAATCTGGCAGCTCCTACAATGACGAACGGTCACCTTGTTTATCAATCGCTGTATCTGGCTTTTCTATTTTTTTTTTTCCGTCTCCACCGCAATAAATGCTATATTATCACTATAGTTGACTGGTGCAAATTTTGGAGGAAGACGCTTTTTCTGTAGTAATAATTGCTTCTCGTTGTGTATATTGCGACCGCTGGTAACTACAGGTTATATGAAATTCACAGTAACGTCTCGTATTTCAAGAAAAGAAACTAATGAAAGTCACTCCACTCCACTAAGTACCATTATAATACTGGTTAGTTGCTACTACAACACTGTATTCTGCTATTCACTGGTATCACTAGATTATATGCGAGTACACTAGCAGGCCAGGAAGATTATTAAAAACAGCTGACCTGTGGTAAGTTTCTGGCGACTTCTGGCACCTTCCTCTATAGGCTTATCCCTTCATTTACCAAATTCACCTGTTTTCAAATGACACTTTAGCCTTTATCAACAATATACTAGGGAGCCACTGTAGTATACACTATACACTATGTATACTCAATGATATCAGGGAGACTTTCTTTCCTCTGACATGAAAAGTTCAATTATTATTATTTTTTTCCACACGGGACATAGGCCTATGATTCCCCTCTGGCAGTAAACTCTGCTACGCAGTGCACACTAATTCTCCTTTTTTTGACTCAGTATATAATGTTTTCCGCCCAAGATTGGTTCCAGGCGCTAGAGGGATGTATCGTATAGGATTGATGACACAAATTAAAGTTCTAGCACGTAAGAGCGACCGTGAAACACGAGAAAAACCGGGAGCACAACGAGGCACGCTGACACGCTGGCACGCTTCCTGAAATATGGTCATAAGCGCCACATAGCCTGCAAGTCTTGCGCTGCCCTGCGTAATACACCATCACTTGCGTCCGAAAGTCGTCCAGGATGACAAACGACGGGATGGGATGCCTCAGCGTCATCTTCAGGTTGAACGTACCCTCCGGCCAGCCGGCATACGCCCCATCCACCCAGGTACCTGCCGTTGCCAGATGCACAGTACCGTAACGTTCAAAAACGTTCCGTATATCTGCCTCGTCAGCTTCGAAAGCACGTGCGTACCTTCACCCAAGTGTAGTGTCGCGACACGTCAATTAAACGAACTCGTATTGCCGAGTTTACGTCCACACAGCCATCTTGATACTGCTCCACCAGGCGCTCATACACTGCCGTCGATCGTAGCTTAACGAATATCGTAAGCCCCGTTGAGCGATACTCCATACAAATCTTGATCAGCAATGCCGTATGTGTTGCGAATAATCAAAGGTAGAAGCACCTGTGCGGACTGAGGCGTAACCACACCCCGCACTAAATCAAAGCACACAGTGTTGACGCGCCTTCTGATAGTCTGGCCATCTTGTGAAAGTCATCTGCGCACGAAGACCTCTCAACCAGGAGCGTGTGTGCAGCACAACCTCACGGCAATAAAGCGATGAGGTCAATGTAATAAGAAGAAGGTAATTGGTGAGGTTGTACATAGGGGACAGATGGGTATACCGGACGAAGTATGAGAGCTGGGCATGGGCGCATAAGGAACTTTTTGGAGGTTGCGAGGGGGAGGACTTTTGGGTATTGATTGGGAGAATTCATATGACTGTGTGAATAGAAAACTTTTGAGGGCTTGTTTGTTGCGTCTGGGGTTTGGACTGGGAGTGGCGAGGTGGGTTGATACGCTATACTCAGCGGCTATGGTACGGGTCCAAGGTAATGGCAGATTGGGAAGGCTGGTTAAAATGGAGAGGGGATTACGGCAGGGGTGCCCTCTTTCACAAATTCTGTTTGCGTGCATGCAACATCCGTTTTATGGGCTCGTTGAGGGGTAGGAGCTTTAAATGGGGAGAGGGAAGGGCGCTCAGGCATTGTGGGGTATGTGGATGATACCACTATGGTGGGGAGGGTGTTGGGGATTTTTGGGGAGGTGTCGAGAATGAGAGTAAATAGGGCGAAATCGTGTTTACTGGAGGTGGGTGCTTGGGTGGGGGAGGGCTTGGGGTTGGAGTTTGGGTGGGCAGTGGTGGATAATTTGGAGATTTGTGGAGTTTTGTACATGGCGAATGCGCAGGAGGCTAGGCAGGTAAATTCAGAGAGGGTAGTGGAGAAAGTAGTGAGTAGATTAAGGGGTTTACGGGCGGGAGATGTCACATTACAGCAGAGGGCGGTAATAGTTAATTCGCTGGTTTACAGTAAGGTTAGGGGTATAGCGGAAGTGTATCCTTTGAGAACACAGGACGTACAAGAAATACAGAGACGTGCTCTACGTTATGTTTGGGGTTTTGGGAGAGCATGGCTGAGCAAGGAAGTGGTGATGTCGAATGTGCGCAGAGGGGGTGTGGGTCTTTTAGCACTGGGGCCGAGGGTGAAAGCGATATATGTAAATCAGTCATTCGTTAGGGCTGGAGGGGAAAGAGGGGTAAGAGTGGGGAAGGTGATGGGGGATGTGCGGAGATGGTGGGGAGGTAAAGAGTTAATTGAATGTGAGGATATGCTGAGGGTTTTGTTATTGGTTAAAGATGTTGAGCGACTTAAAGTGGGGCGTTTGGTATCATTGAGTGGGAGGAAGGAAATCCTGCAGGGCGTATCGGTCTATCCATTGTATGATTGGGGGACGACATGGGAAGACTTCAGGAGGCTCAGGTTAATGCCTAGGGTACGTGAGTTGGTATACAGATTCATGATGGGGATCCTAGCTTCAAAAGCAGTTTTGAGTTTAATGGGTTTGGTGAGGGAACCGTCCTGCAGTCAGTGTGGTGAGCTGGAAACGGCATTTCATGCGGTTTATTTTTGTGAATTGAGGGAGGTACGGATGTGGTTGGCGAGGGTTTTTCGTCTGTTAGGTGGGGTAATGTAGAGACCCTGTGAGCTTTAACATTAGAGGTAAAAGGGGTATCACGGGAGGTAAAAAGGGCGATTATGTATGTGGTAGTGGATTTTCTGTATATTTCCTGGGGAATGAGAGATGCTGGGGTAGGATTCGAATTAAGGCAATTGCAGCGTGTATATACAGGACTGTTCGTAGGAACAAACTTATTTATGGGAGTCAGTGGGGAGCTTGTTTTCCAGAGAACTACAGAGAGATTACAGTCAGTCGTCTCCAGCAATTGGTACAGTGATAACCATGTAGGGGACTGGTTTTCTTTGGTAGTCGGGTTTTCAAGGGTTTTCAGTGGTGGTGGCGTGTATGGGAATGGTTTTAGCGAATGGCAAGGGTGGATGGTATGTAGTGTAACGGATTTAGGTTGGGTGGTAACTAGTCTGATTCGGTTGCTGTTGTAGGAATGGAACACGTAAAACTGTGTGCACGTGTGAATTGCTTTGGGTATGGAGGTGAATGTGTGTGAATGTAGTGTTTGTGTTAAAAGTAATGTTCTATAAGATAGGAAAGCTCCCGGTGTGTGGCGTTATTATGAGGAAATCAAGATATGTCAGGTAAAATGGTGTTCAGGGTTAATTTAACTTTCTGTCTTAGATCATAATATATCAGATGAACGATTTCGTGGTTCTTAACAAACTTTCATGTACAGTAATTTTTTGTTGTTTTTTTGGAGTGGTGCGACACTCCTGTGTCAAATTAGTAATGTATCATCTGATGGATGATGGTAAAAGTTTGTATATATGCCACAAACAATTACGAATAACAAGTGTTGTGTTGTTTCTGTGTACACAGTTTTATAGATAATATTTAAATTTGCATTCACTTAGCTTGTTTTTTAACTTTTGTGTAATGGTTCAACGTTTAGTTGGTGCAGGGATGGCACAAGAACACCTGGGTGTTCAAGTGTGAATGGCTCTGGGTATGGAGGTGCATGTGTGTAAATGTAGTGTGTGATGTATGAATGCAATTTTCTCAACGATAAGAAGGCTCGCTGTGTTTGGAGTTATTATGAGGAAAACATGATACAATGTACAGTAAACAGGTGACTAGGGTTAATTTATCTTTATGGCTGAGTTCATAATATATCAGATAAACAAGTTAGTGGTTATTAAACAACTCTCATGTATAGTAAATTTCTGGGTTTTTTTTATTAGGGAAATATAATAATGTACATTCTTTATGGGTGGTGATACACTCCATGTAACATTTGATGAACTCGAGTAAAAGTTTGTATATATCCCAATCTGTTGGTGATATTAGTTTCTTTGCTTCGGGGTGAAGGGGGAAGATTAGTAAAAAATTTTCTGTCAGGATCAGATCTTTTTTTTTTATTTATTTTATTTAAAACAGTGCGATACAAATGACAGAAATATATTAAAAAGATACACGACAAAAGATTACTGCACTAGAATCGCACTTAACCCGAGACCTAATAACGACACCATACAGTACAGTGGTAATACACACTCACACACAACACACCGTATATTACAGTGGTAATACACACACACACACCACACCGTATGTTACATTGGTATTACACTCACACACAACACACCGTATATTACAGTGGTAATACACACTCACACACACCACACCGTATTTACATGTATTACACTCAACACACACAGTATTACAGTGATAATACACTCTCACACACAACACACGTTATACGGTTACATCTACACACAACACATATATTTACAGTGGTAATACACTCACACACAACACTATACATTACAGTGGTATTGTTTTATTTGTTAAAGAACATCTCTAACAAGGTTACATATTACCAAAACATCAAACACTGGAAATTATGAAGATTGTACAATAAAACAGAGATTAAAAAAAAAAAACACGCACAATGACGCACATACACAAGCACACACGTTACACTACATGAGACTACATCAGGCACATACTAGGTGAGGTTTCTGCCTGTCAACACACGTATGCAAGACTAATTCTAAGATCTCAGGTGCTTCGTCCTCTTCGCTTCCGGGCTGAGTGGACGTGCTGCGCAGGCGCTCCCGATTCAGTTGATTTTCTGCGCAGTTTACCTGTTTTGAGCAATCAAAATGGCGGACAGACATGGACGTAGGGTGAATTCTGTCTGTGTGGAATTAGTACGTGAGGCCCTAAGCAGTTCTACCATGCAGGTGCTACTCCCTACGATTATTCGTGATGTGTATGGATACCCAATGAAGAGCTTTATGTTGTGGCTGTTAACGGGAAGTTTTTAGTTAAGAGGATTTTCATCAAATTTATAAAATGCTGGATTTTACTCAAGTATAGTTGACAAAGTACCTCGAGAAGAGGATGGCCGTGAATGCGCAGAGGAGGTATGTACATGATGTATCAGCTATGTGACATACGTAAAAGTAAGGAATGTGCCCTTTGAAGCTACAGAGTAGATGTGGTTGCGGTATATTCCGTCGTTATGGCAAGTCATGCTGCGGAATTGGAGTGTGGAAGGATGGGGCTTAGTGGGACGCCCGATGGATCCTTCAATCTGAAAGATGACGCTACGGCAATCAATTCCTCATATGTTTTGCTGGAAGAGTTCCGATACGCAGGTATAAGTATACTATGCAGGACAGAGGCGGATTGTAGGCTAGTGCGGATCATTTGATTATGGTGCCAATGCCAAAGGAAACCCAGGACGGAAGGGGGAAACAAATGACAACAACGGTGGATCAGCAGTTGGATCCTGAGGTACTGGAGACAGATGCGGACTGAAAGGCAGGCATAGGCATCATACAGTTGGAGTGAGGAAGTGGATTAAAGCTGAGGCGGAAGACGGTCTCTTGTTGCTTCGTACTGTGGGGGACGGGGCCTGAGCAGACGACGCGACGACCGACTGAACGACGGACGACGGACGACGACGACGACGACGACGACGACGAACGGATGACGTGAGCCTGTAGCAACAGGATGGATTATTTTTATTATTAAGCAAAAGAAGACGCTAAGCATCAAGGGCTATACAAGCGCTGCAGGGTAGGGAAGGGAGGAAGCAAGGGAAATTGGATGGCAGGAGGGAGGGCGGGGGGTCGTTGGGGGGGGGGGGTGGGCATATATGGACGTGCGGGGGGAGGGGTGGGGAGGGTTGGGGAGAATGGGGGGTGGGGTGGGACGGTGGGGATGTTGGGAGGGGTCGGAGGGAGGGTAGGAGGGGGTTGGGGTGGGTTGTTGGCGAAGAAGGTGGGGCAGGGCGGAGAGGGGGGGCGGGTGGAGGGCCGGGGAGGTGGGGGGGGGAGGAGGGATGAGGAGGGGTAGGTGGGGGGGGGTGTCGGTTGGATTGCGGGAGGAGGGGAGGTTAGGGGGGGGGCGGGGGGATGATCAGCAGGTTACAGAAAATACAGCGGGGGCAGGGGATAGTACGGGATGGTAGGAGGGTAGCAGAGATACAAGTAGAAAGCTGAAAGTATCAGGAAAATTGTGAAGTAAGTCAGTCGTTGTCAAAAAGTACAATAAGAGAGTCCGGATGAAAGGTGGGTCATCAGCGGAGATGGGAGAAGTAAAGAGAGAGCGCGGGGCGAAGGACGACGACAGGAGGGTAAAATCTGCGTGCTCGTTGGATAAAGTGGGCAGTCCCTAACAGAATGTGGTGACTGATAAGGAGCTGGCAATTCTCCACAGAGGGGAGCAAAGACGCCTCTCTATGAGTACCCTGAGTAAGACGAGTATGGCCAATGCGAAGAGGGAGGTAGTCTCCCAACCTCGACCGGTGATAAGAGACGGCCAGAAACCTATACTGGGTTTAAATAGAAAAGTTTGTTGCCGAGCATAGAACCAACGTTGTTCCCAAGGGGGTTGTGAGGGGGAAGATATTACAGCAAATAGTCCGTCAGGGAATCCCTCTATAAGAAACTGGTAGGTCTTTGTACTGCTGACGCGCAGCATGTCTGCCTTTTTCATTCCCCTGTACTCAACATGACCGGGGGACCCACAAAAAAAATTTCTTTAGTTATAAGTGCGGCGTAGCCAAAGTTGGTACGGAGGACAAGGGGGAGGTGTATAAAATTTTTGTATACCTGTAAACCTAAGGGGTCTGAGACAACCACAAATGATTACACAGGCATAGATGCAATACGGATAAGTGCGTAAGGTGGCATATAATTCAGCAGTAAAAATCTAGCAAAGAATAAATGCCTTGTACGACGCTGTGGGGAAACCCTGCGAATCACGCCGTCAAAGCTTGAGCCATCTTTTTTTTTTTTTACACAGCAAGGGCATGAGAAGAAGTGAAAGTGTTCAAGAAAAAGAGAGGGGGAAGCGACCGTAGACGTTGGGCTTTCGAGAAAGGGAGGGAAAGAACAACTCAAACAGCTGGAATTCCCAGGGGGAGGGAAAAGTAGTGTTACATGTACAAGAAAGGTGGTTTTGAAGAGAAGACAAGAGCGAAAAAGGGGGGGAGGAAGGGACGGAGTAAGCAGGGGCGGCGCAAATAAAAATGTCTCTAATATCAGTGACCATTCTTAAATGGAAGGTTGGGGAAAGATCATGAGAGCGTCATATAGCGCAGGAAATGGCATCACGGCGATCGGATAAGGATGAACGTTGCTTCTGAAGGGCTTTCGACAGGGAAAGAGCAAAAAAGCACCAAGGCAAAGTAATCCTTGGTGATAAAGGGGGGGTTAAGGCAGAGGAGTGCGGAGATGCCGCTGTAGATTGGTCCCATAATCAATTTTCGATAAAAAAAAGGGGTGGAATGTAGGTGAAGGGGGTTCGACGATCAGCTCCCCCAAAGAGAAAAAGGGTTTTAAAAAGGGTTCAGCCGGGCTGTGACAAGTTCCCCTTCGGAGGTAATGTGAGGTTTCCAGGTAACCTACGATCAAAGGGGGGAAGGCCCGAAACTTGACTGTATCCTTGGGGGATACTGAGCCTAGGGTACAAAGGATGATCAGAGATAAAAGAGGTCTAGTGAAAGGATTTGGGGGGGTTTTAGTGCTGGAAAATTTAAACCATGTGTGGGGGCCCAATTGGAAACACGGTCGATGCTGTGGAGAAAAACTGTAAGGAGGGACAGTCGCGCCTGCACAGGCAATGCGAAGTCATCAACTAGAGTGATGACCAAATATTTGAGGGAAAGACAGGGCCAAATCATTTAGCAAGGAGAAAAAGTGTTGTGCTAAAGAACACATCCGGGGGGGACCCCTTCGCTGGAAAAAGCCCGGGGGGAGAGCACATTATTAACCCGAAACAAAAATGCCTGTCATTTAAAAAAGTTCTTAAGGAAGGTGGTAGATTGCCTCGAAGGCCTAAGGAGGGGGTTTGGGCAAAAATATTTACCTCCAATTTGGTATTCCCTTAAAGGTCAAAAAAAGGCAAACATGGTTATTCGAAAGGGGCATTACGAACATAGTATCCAAGTGCAGAAGGGGTCTTTTTTTTAGAACGTCCCTTCAAAACCCCATATTGACGAGGGAGAGACTTTTTGTGTGTCTCTAAATACCACACTAAACGTCTATTTACTAGACTTTCCTTTATTTGCAAACTGCACTGGTAAGAGCAATGGGACATAGTGGGGGGGTTTCATGTCCCGTGTCTGGTTTCGGAAAGGGAGAACAATGGCGGATTCCACAGTGTGGAAAAACCCTTGTGACCAAATAAGATTGTAAAGGCGAAATAGGACTGCAAGGGCTGACGATGTAAAGTTGTAGCATCGAATATAAGTCGTGGGCCCAGCTCCCGATGTCGACAAGCTGAGAGTGTTGCCCCCAGTTCTTGAAGTGTAAAAGGGCACATTATACTGTTCTTCTCTGAGAGAAAAAAGTCCAAGGGTGCTAACTCCTGGCAACTTTGAGGAAAGAAATGGGGGGCATGTGGAGTCCCGAGAAATGGACCAGATGATTCCCAAATTTCATTGGCAAATTAGTGGGGTTTTGTATATCAACACCGGGCAACCCGCAAACAGGAGCCGGGTCAGGAGAATATTTCCCACTCATTTTTTCGTACTTTTTTCCAGACTGCACTCAAAGGAAGCAGAGGTGATGGTGGGAGACATAAATCTCCCCACAAGTGCGTTTAGGTCCGGTGACACGGCGAGCGTCGCACGCTTTGTTTAAATCAAGGAGTCCTCGGGGTTCTATTGTCCCGGTCCCTGCCCCATGCAGCGCTTTTTTCAAACGATGCCGAGCACAAGCAGGAGACACAAGGACGCATTTCGGGGAATGCCTCCCCGAATTTGGGGGGTATGAATGAGAGCTTGCGGTAAAAAAACGGAGGACAAAAAGAGGTGTAAAAGCTCATCGATGGGGGGACGAAAAAGGGAACCTTTTAAAACAGTAGGTTGAGAAAAGGTTTCCCAAATTTTCCCCGAAAAATTGCCAGCGTGGGGGCGAAGAGGGGGCGAATATGAAGGGAAAGAAAGAATGTTTGGAAATGATAAAGTCATGTAAGTCGGGAAAAAACCCAAGTAAAGTCTAATGGGCGGAGAAAGAGAAAAACTAGAGATCGATGCAAGAGAGAGTATAGTCCGGGATCAAAAGGGTGTGGTACCTGTTTTAAAAAAAACATGGAGGGGGTGGGTGGCAAGAAAAGCCTCAAACTGAATTCCGGGAATACAGTGAGACCCCCCCAGAGAAATGGTGGCATTAAAAACAAATTAACAGAATCGGTGGCGGTATGACGAAAAAAGGAAGGCAAAAACCGGGAAAAGATAATGCCCAGAAGGAGAGAGATATAAAGAACGAGCGTATACCACCTTTTTAAGGGGTAAGGGTGCGTGTAATGCAGCGAATATGAATAATAGCTGTGGTACGGAATACAGGGGAAAGAAAAGGGGACTTTCATTAAGGTCCCCTCAAAAGGATCGAAAATACAATAAATAAGCCTGGATGTGAGAAATAAGCAAGTGTAAAATTTTGGGTTTCCCGTAACAAAAACCAACAGGGGCAAATGGGGAGTAACATCTGAAGCTCACCCCCCATTACCCCCGAGGCCGCGTATATTCCCCTGAAAAAGGGCCCTGATTGGGAATGATAAAAATACTTGAAATCCCAGGGAGGGTTCCTACGGATAAAGGGTTTTGAAAAGTCCCCAGCGGGGCATGGAAAAAGTTCAAACAGCAAGGAACGGTCCCCGTGAAAAAAAGGAGTTGCGCAGATGGAGCAGAGGAAAAGAAAGAGCGGAAGGGGGTCAGTGATTGATGGTTTGGTCTCTGCAATATTTCAGGATTGCTTCAAGGTTTGGATTCAGAGATGTCTATGGGGGACAATATGGGTGGTAGGGGAGGATGAGTAAAGATTGGGAATGTATTGGCTGTACCAAAGGGAGGGGGGGGGGGAAAGGGGGAGGGGGCTGGAGAAGCGGGAGGGGGCAGAAGAGCAGGAACCGGGAGGTGGCAGAAGAGGGGAAAAAATTGGGGGGGAACGGGGAGGAAGGAAAAATGGGAGGAGGGTGAACCCCTGCACTTGTAACTGAGCCCGTGAAGGGGGAAAAACTAGGGGCGAGCAGGGAGGGTAAAATGAGGAGGGGGAAGATGGGTAGGAGGGTTCCGACTTTTTTTGACTTTTAGAAGTAGAGGGGGGATTGGGAAGAGGTTTTCGTACGAGGGCTCGCGATCTGAGGCTTTTAAAAGGAACTGAAGAACGGAATTAGATAGGCGTTGAAATAAGGGGGCGTTGGCCGAGGCAGCAAAAGGATTAGATACAGGGTGATTATGGGAGAGGTAACCACAGATGGGTTTTGTAAAAATGGGGTAACCCAAAGTGGGGGGACGTTTTGAAAAACGGGAATAAGAAACACGGGGAGTCTCCCTTTGGAAAGGGGGAGTGAGAACTGCCTGGCATAAGGAGACCTTTTGTCTCTTTTTGGAAAGGATTCCCGCTCGTTTAAATAAAACCCGACAAGGCGAGAGAAAGAAGGGGGAGCCCATGACATTTAAGGCAAAGGGAGTCGATTTCGAAGTATTAGAATGGTCACGCACCCAGACTGGGCATTCGGGGATAATCTGCAATATTTTGCTGGGTGGCCAAATGCCCGCAATTTTTCACTGTTTTGGGGTAGGGATCCCTTTCGAATTGTAAAAACCCAGTCCCGCTAATTTTAAAAGGAGGATGGGAGTTTTCGGGTGTCAAAAGTTAAAAAAAGCCACATTGCTGGGTATCGTCCTCCCCCCCCGGGCAGGAAGAACTAAGTTCTACCTTTGGGGGTTGGGGGATCTTGGAGTTCCAGCTGTTCTAGAATGTCGGGGCCACTTTTCTGGAAATTTTGTTGAAATATGGTATGGGGCAGTAAAACGGTACCACTACAAGAAATTTAGGGATGATGTTTTTCAAAGGGGGACAGGCTTCTATATGGGAAAGCAGAGAGCTCCAGCCTGGGACATTTTGTACGGTAATGTCGCACCGCTCTAAAAGCATGAAAAGAAATTCTTTACCAACATGGCGTGGAGTCCTTGCCAAACTATGCAAAGAAGCATAGAGAAGTTGGGCGTTTTTAAATGAAAAATTTAGTCCAATGTTTCAGTCGAAAGAGCGTGGAAAGGAGTAAGGAGTGTCGATCGTTTCTGGAAGAACGAGAAAGGGGAAGGGGGGAAGTATATCAGCAAATTTTTTCGTTGAGTTTAGGCGTGGGGCCAGGTTGGGCCCGTGGAAAGGTCGGCGATTTGAAAAATTTCCGCCCGTAGAGGGGAAAAACCGGAAACATAGCGAGGAGAGCAAAAGGGTTATAAAAGAAGGGGTCAGTCGGGCCCCATACCTGAAGCGGGGGGAGGAAACAGCCCGGCAATAGGTCAGAGGCTGAGGAATGTCGAAAATGGTCGACGGGCGGGGGGCAGAACGGGGTGCGGATCAAAAAGGGGGCCCGGGGTACCAGGTTCATGGCTAGGGGGTGCATGGTTTGGTTTCTTCTTTCCCTTTTTTTTTTTTAAAAAAAAAAAAAGAAAGAAAAAAGAAAATAAAAATAAAAAAAAAAAAAAAAGGGGGGACCGGGGGGATATTCCTAGGAGGAAGAAAGGGCCAGAAATTCCCTCGCGCCAAGAGGACTCACCCGCTAGTAGGCAGATCAGCAGGAACCCGTGCCTACCCCACCCCTTTATCCGTAAACCAGCAATTGGGGTAGCAAACCCCACTCTCCGAGCTACCCGGGGGGACAAAAGAGAGGGCGGCCCGGGTATCCGCCACAAAAACTACCTCCTTCAGCCACCACCCCCGGGGTCCGAAAGGGCTTCCGGCTACCCCTCGCCCAAAAGACACCCAAAACTACTCCGGGGAAACCGGAAGGGATCGGGAATCCCTAGGCAACCAATTTCCCCGGCAAACTACGCCCCCGCCAAGAAACCCAACGGAATGGGAGGACCCCCGGGGCCCTTTCCCCCACCAGGAATAGCGCGCCTGTGGGAGAAATCACGAACTAAAAAGGAAGGGCAAAGGGAGGGGTGGGGGGAGGAGGAAAGGAAAAAGGGGGGGGATGGGGGGGGGAGGGGGAAGGGGAGGGGAGAATGGGGGGGAATTTGGTTCGGTCTGAGGAAAAGACCGACAGGGCTAATTCCTCAGACCCAAAAGCCTCTTCACCACGCCAAGGAGCCCCTTGAAGAGGAAAAAGGATGGAAGTTTTGGATGGGTTTTGAATAAACTTCCCGAGTGAGGTGGGGGGAGTCTGGGTGATGGCAGCATGGACCTCATTGGAGGATGCTACAGTCTCATCGGGACGTGGGAAACCCTTTCAATGGGGAAGAAACACACGGTATGGCTGAGGTGCCGACGTGCATGGAAGGGAGGTTAATGTGGAGATGGAGGTTCACGAAAGAGAACAGTGGGGTCTGATATGGAAGACGTCTTAACGCCCCGGGGAGAACCCGGGGAAAAAGGGTTGGAAACCCCGGTTGGATCTCCCGGAGAAGTGGGTGTAGCGGTGCTGAAGCACTGAAAGGGTTCAAAGGTAAGGGGGGGGTGGGTTGGGGGGATGGACAGGCAAGGTGACAACGGGGCTTAGTCAGCAGCCAAGTCGGCAAGGTGGTGCCATTCATAAGGCGGCGGGGCAAGCCGCCCTTTACTGTTCAATAATTCAAGGTTTGTTAACGATCAATGTTAATGGCCTCTGAGAGCCGAGGTTTAAAGAGTATGGGTGGAATGCGTTTTTTAAGGATTTTAATGTAGAGTTTTGTTTCAATTCAGGAGCACAATTATAAGTTTGGTTTGTGAGTTGCTCTTTGATAAGGATATAAGGTTGTATGTGAGTGGGCTCGTGAGTTGAAAGGGTGGGGTTGCTTTGCTGGGGCTGTAAAGAAACCAGTCATTGCGTATTTTGGGGGTGGGAGGAGGGGGGGAAGGGGTGTGAGGGTGGGAGGGCGAGTGGGGCTTTTGCAAACGAGGGTTTGTTTTATAGGTGGTATATGCCGGCAGATGCAAGCACGAGTTAAGGAGAACTTTGTGTGAGAGAATTTTTGATGTGTACTATTTTAAGGGGTTTACCTTTAGTCACTGTAATAGGGGGAGATTGGAATTGGTTGTTTTTATGGTGGTGGATGTGGAACCGAGGGGGGCGGGGTGTTATGTTGGGCTTGTTAGTAATGTGTTTGGAGAGTGGAGTGTTTTGGCTGTTGTGGGGAGGGGGGTTGGCAGGTTGAGTATACGTTTGTCAGACGGGATTATGCTGCAAGATTAGATAGGATCTAGGCAACGGAAGCTGTACGTGTTTTGGGGAGTCAGGACTTTTGATGTGGGGTTTTCTGATCATAGGGCAGTTATAGCAGATCTTGATTGGGAAGGTATGGTTAGGATACAATCGGGTTTCTGGAAATTAAATGAAAGACTCGTGAGGAGTGAGGAGGTGAGGTATGGCTTTTGGGGAATGGCGGCAAACTTTTTGGGATTCTAGAGAGGTAGAGTCTGTGTCTTAGAATGGTGGGAAAGGCACTCTAAGCGGGTATAGCAGGTTTCTATAAGAGGAAGGGAAGGAAGAGGCGGGGTGGAGGTATGGGTTGCAAACTATTTTGAATATCAGCTAAATGAGTGTTATGAGGAAGGGGGGGGGGGCGGCGGCAGTACGGACACATGGTGCAACTCAAGGACGGGTTTGGCTGAGTTACATAATGGTAGATTTGATGCAGTACGTGTAAGGGGGCGGGAATGGAGGCTGTTGTGTGGGTGTGATAAACCTTGGGGAAGTGTTTTGCGAGGTTTAGGTAAAGGCAGAGGGATTCGACTATTTTAAACTTGGAGGTAAGTGAGGATATGGGTGGTTATCACAAGGGACAGGTATGAATACTACAGAAGGCATGAGCAATTAGCTGATTTCTGGTTCCAAAAGAAGGGGGGGAAGGGGGAGGAGGCGATGCTATTGCGGTGGGGGGGGGAGGGGTTTAGGGTCATGTGAAGAGGAGGGCACGGGATGGAGGTAGATTAGCATGGGGGAAGTTGAGGAGGCTGTGTTCAATATGGGGTACTGGCAAGGCCGCCGGGTATAGATGGGATATCAAATGATTTTTATAGAATTCAATGGGGGGACATTAAGTACTGCTGGTGAGGGTCATGAATTGTATGCGACGGGAGGGAAAGTTAGGACAAACTCAGAGAACGGGTGTAGTCGTCTTAGTACGCAAAAAGCAAGAGGGAAGAGTATTGAGTGAGTACAGAGCTATTTCGCTAATGTGTGCCGACTACAAGATTTTCGCGAAGATATTGGGCAATAGGATGAAGAAGGTGTTAGGTGGGGTTATTCATAAGGGGCAGATTGGGTATTCCGGCAGAAGCATGAGAGATGGGCATGGCGCGCATTAGGGATTTTTTGGAGGGTTGCAGCGGGGGAGGGCTTTTGGGCATTGATTGGGAAAATGCATACGACTGTGTAGATAGAAACTTTCTGAGGGCTAGTTTGTTGCATCTCGGTATTGGCATGGGAGTGGTGAGGTGGGTTGATACAATGTATTCGTCTGCAATGGTGCGGAGTACAATTAATGGTAGGTTGGGAAGGCCTGTAAGGATGGAGAGTGGTTTGAGACAGGGATGTCCCCTGTCTCAAATATTGTTTGCGTGTATGCAGCATCCTTTTTATGGGCTCGTTGAGGGGAGGGGGATTTTAAATGGGGAGAAGGATGGGTGTATAGATGTGGTGGGGTTATGTGGATGATACCACTGTTCTGATGGCAGGAGTGGAGGGATTTGCGTACGGTGGAAAGTGTGTTGGAGCTTTTCGGGAGGGCATCAGGCATGCGGGTGAACAGACAAAATCAAAGTTTGCTGGAGGTTGGGTGCCTGGGTGGGGGGGGGGCGCTTGGGGTTGGAGTTTGGGTGGGAAGTAGTGGATAGGCTAAAAATTTGTGGAGTTATATACATGGCAGATGCGCAGGAGGCTAGGCAGGTGAATTCGGAGGTGGTGGTGGAGAAGGCAGTAAAAAGGTTAAGGAGTTTACGGGCGGGGGACGTCACCTTACAACAGCGGGCGATAATTGTAAATTCATTAGTTTATAGTAAAGTATGGAGTATGGCTGTGGTGTATCCAATGAGGACTCCAGACATACACGAGATTCAGAGGAGGGCATTACGTTATGTTTGGGGTTTCGGGAGGGCATGGCTAAGCAAGGAGGTGGTGATGTCAAATATACGCAGTGGAGGAGTAGGTCTTTTAGCGTTGGGGCCGAGAGTAAAGGCTTTATATGTGAAACAAAGGTTCGTTAGGGAGGGGGGGGGGAAAGAGGGGTTAGAGTGGGGAAAGTGATGAAGGATGTGCGGAGATGGTGGAGCGGAAAAGAATTAATTGAATGCGAGGATATGCTGAGGTTTATTGTTATTGATTAGGGAGGTGGAAAAACTTAGGGTGGGGCGTTTGGTGACGATGAGTAGAAGGCCGGAAATCATACAGGGGGTCTCGGTTTATCCCTTGTATGATTGGGGTATGATATGGGATGACTTTCGAAAGCTTAAGTTAATGCCGAGTAGTACGGGAGTTTGTATATAGGTTTATAATGGGATATTAGCATCGAAAGCTGTTTTGTGTTCAATGGGATTGGTGAGGGAACAGACCTCGATCACTGTGGAGAACAGGAAACAGCTTTTCATGCGGTTTATTTCTGTGAAGAGTTGAGGGAGGTGAGGGTGTGGTTAGCGAAGTTTTTTAGGTTGATGGGTGGGGGGTAATGTAGAGACCCTGCGAGCCTTAACATTAGAAGTACGCGGGTCTCCAGAGAAGTGAAAAGGGCAATTATGTATGTAGTGGTGGATTTTCTGTATATTTCCTGGGGAATAGGGGAACAGGGAGGAAGAATTAGGATTAGAGCAATTGCGGCAGGCATATATAAAGGGTTTTGCAAAAACAAATTATTTTACGGGGAACAGTGAAGGACAAAGTTTTCCGGAGACCTACTGCAAACTTACGGTCAATGGCCTCATTCAGTTGGCGAGATAATTTATACGTAAAGGACTGGTTTCCTTTATAAGCGGGTTGCATTAGTTTTTTTGGAGGGAGAGTGTATAAGGTAAAGGACTGGTGAAGGAATGTGAGGGTCGGGAAGGTATGTACTGAGTGGTGCTGTGTTGACATGTAAGTTTTGTTTTGCAAGATTTTGATGAGCCCCAAGATTTGTTTATAAAATAGGTCCTTGAGATTAAAAAAAGTTATAGAAGTCACTGTCCATGTTAGTCTACAGTTGTTGCAAAGATAATTTTCTGGTATGTAATTTCGCAGTTTTTTATTGTAAATTTTGTTTGGGAATTTTTTTTTCGCTTAGACGAGGTTTATATTCGTTTTTACATAATTGTTTTCCATCATTTTTTGTAATGTTATTAAGTTTCGTTGCTGATGCAACGTTATGCTGTAAAAATTTTGCAGTTTTTGATTGCTTTATATGCTTATGCAATTTTGTGTAATGCTTATTTTTGTTATAGAGAAATGTTTTCGGATAATTACCAGACTTTGTTCTTAAGTAAATTCATAATCAGTTGCATGTATATATTAAAGTTACGAAAATTTATGTTTGATCACTGCTGTGATCAATACGTGTGTGAATGATGTGTGTATTTATAGATGAGTTTTCATGGGGGGGGGTCCCCCCTCCAACAGTTTTGTGTGTATGTGTCAGATATATTATCATTTTCTATAATGTGTGTCAGTGCATGGTGTGTATGTATTTTGCATGTTTCAAATGTTTTCTCTTGCACTTGTGATATAATTCTTCGTAATCTTGTTCAGATCCTGTATTATTGTGGTATTTAACATTTTATACTATCTTGTAATTTATGATGTTTTAAATAAAATATAAAAAAAAAAATTCTAAGATCTCAGGTGCTTAACAGAGCACCACGATACTCAAAACATTAATTTTGGCGATTATCACGAGATCTTAACATACATAGGTATTTAGTATTCAAAGAAGGAAACGGGATAATACTAAAAGTCACTATAAAAACATCCAATATAACAAAACAAAACTACGATGTGATATTTTACATCTCAGCAAAACAAAGAAAAATAATGCAATCTAGTTACATGTAATATAATATTACTGAAAAGCACACTGTAACACACCATAAAATATAACATAAAATAAAAACCAATGGCTTTTTGCTAGGAAACACTTTTTACCATTACAATTGAATCAAAAACATAAAGACCCTATAAACATAATTTGAGTCTCATTGAAAATTTTCATCATAAAGCCTTGATTTACCCCTTTTAAAAAATCCTAATGTAAAAACATAACCCCCCAAAAATTCCCCTTTATTCCTAAACCCCTTTTAAAACCACTTGTCCTTAAAAAATTTTAAAACCCTTAATTCCTGCACCCCGTCCTCCCCAAAAGCCCTATTATAAATCCTTTCAAAACCCAAAACCCTTTTAAAATTTATTACCCCATTAAAATCTTCTAAACCCTCCATACAACCCCTTTTCTAACCTTAAAATTCCATGCCAAACTTTACATACCATCGCCAAAATACCCCTTTGATAAATAATCCCAATTTCCCCAATCCTTGCATTCCCCTTTTATTCCTTATAAATTTAAACCTTTAAAATCAAAAATTAAAAATCTACAAAATTTTCCCTTAATTAACCAATTTAAAAAAACCCCCAAATAATTTTGCCAATATACATGGTTTAAAACCCCCCTACCGCTCCCCAACCTTCAAAGCCCCCTAAAAATTTCCAAATTTTAGGAGATTATTAAAAATTTTTAAAGACCCGTACATTTCACCTTTATTAACGCCCCCAAAACGAACATAATCCGGGTTACTAAAACCTCTTCTTTTACCCCCCTCCGCTTAACCAGTTTTTTCCCCCTACTTTTCAATTTAATTTGGGGTTTTGGGCCCCCCCCTTTTTTAAACCCTAACTTTACCATCGCTCCCGCCCCCCCCCCTCCAACCTTTTATTATTAAA
>NC_069406.1:5477572-5487675 GCF_026875155.1 Cherax quadricarinatus | reverse complement strand
CCCCTCCCCTTATCACTAAATGCACTTATTTTTAAATTTCCCATAACTCCTGTATTTTTTCTGCAAGCGCCTCCCACCCAACCTCCACCAACACTGCTCTATAACTACCAGCAATTCAACATTTAAAAAAAGCTCCCCTTTCAACCCCTGAGAAAGATACACTCTATCAACCCTCCTCTTCCCCCTCCCAAACAAATTATCTCGTCTCCCACGCCCCCCCCCGAATTTCAAACCCAAATTCCCCAAAAAATCTCTAGGGCCAGACACTAACCTGCCCCTTTTGGGTTCCAAAACACCCCCTAATACGATTTCCAATCACCTCCTACTATTGCCACCTCCGGTAATGCACGGAAAAAAAAAACACAAGGCCCTCGCACAAAAACTCCTGTTCACCTTACATTATTCTCTGCGGCGCATATACAAAAAAAAAAAGCCCACTTTTCCCCCATCCCAAAAACCCTCTACGCGAACCCCTTTCCCCCCTCCCCCCCCTCACTTCCTGAAAACAAAGGGGTCGCCCCCCAAAATTTAAAAATCCCACCCCCCCTTTTTTAAAGGGGGGGGGGAGATGGCGGGGTTTCCCATGAAACCCCCATCCCCCAAAAAACCCCCCCCTCCTTTTAAAATTTGCTCCTGTAGGAACCAAATCCACTCAAAATTTATTCAAAAAACCTCGAAACCTTTCCCTTCTTTACACTATTACAAAAAACCATTAAGTTTACTGTCTACACCGGAGGCCAATTTGGGGTTTTCCCCCCTGCCCCTTCTTCCCTTCCGATGGCCACCAAAACGGTGGACCACTTGTCACCTGACACTTCCCTCTCCCCCCCCCCCCCTTCTTTGGGTGCCTCCGTAGGGCCCCCACACCTTCACCTTCTGCCCATATTTGCTTCCCAGTCCCTGCCCCGGCGTTAGGACATCACTAAATCCGATGCAGCGGCTCCTTTTTTGGGGAAGGCGCCCCCATGGCTTGGTTGGGGATGCCTCAAAGTCCCTTTACCCCCACTGTACACAGTGACAAAAATCTCGGGACACCTCAGCCCACCGTCACCCCCTTCGCCCGAATAGTTCTGTTTTTGATCCCCAAAAGCCTTCCCCTCTCTTCTTTACCCTGCCAGGAGCAGCCACCTCCCGGGCGGTGAAAAGGGACTTCAAAACCCGGCTAATTCCCCCTCAATTTCCAACACTTCCTCCGTACTTTTTGCTCAACCGATCCACTGGAAGTGTTCGGACCGGGTAACTGGTAAAGGGCCTCACCCTCTCCCCACCCTTTATACGCCTCATCCACTACTCGCTCCTAGACGACCACCCCCTCCTTCACGTCTTGTTAAACCCTGCTTCCCCTGGTTTAGAAGGGGGATGCTCCGCCTCGGGCCAGGAGTCGTGGCCGCTTCCCCACACTCCCCCGCTATGTGATCATTTTCCCCCCAATAGTCGGCAGGTAGGGGCCTTTCCCCCGGGTTGACCCCAGGACCTGTGTCCAAATTTCCCCTTTAGGTACACGTAAGACGGATGGGGTGTCCCCAATGACTTTTTTAGGTTAAAATGCCCTCCGAAACCCTGTGTGGGCCCCGAAAAACCCATTTACCGTGCTGGGCCAAATGAACATTCGTATCCAAATTTCGTTTCTGAACTGCCTCATCCCCCTAAAAGGGGACTTACGCAATTTAAACCCATGAAAAAAAGTTGGATACATCGATCCCCACACGCACAGCTGGTGTTGCTAAGACTTACGTCTGAAAACGGTTGACCAAGACTCTAAACCGTTGCTGAGAGCAGTTTTCACAAAAAATCTACGTGCTCGTTCAATGCTACCCGTCAACTCTCCACCTAAATGCCATACGTGTCTCTGATTTTTTTAGGTAGAAATACCTGGCTGGGGGTGGCTTATTGCCCCCTGGAGTTAACCCCGACAGTGTTAATCCTGCGCTGTAACTGCACGCCGTTACAAATATATTCCCCTGGTCTGACGACAGAGGCGCGCAAGCACCCCCTCACACTACGCTGTAGGGGAAATGAAAAGGTTTGCGCGGGGGTCTGCACGGCCCAAAAGCGATGCAGACAATGAAGGCGAGCCATTAACGGGAAAAAAAATTATCGTCAAACTCGATTATTGGGGCTATAAAATTTTTGGAAAAGGGTCTTGGCCAACAGAAAAAAAAAATCCTGGGCAAAGTGATTACAAGGGGCAAAATGGGGTGCCGAGGTCATGAGAAGGCACGGTATGATTAGAAATTTTATTTAAGAAAGAGTAAGATTTGGGGGGGGGGGGGTATTGGGGTAAAGTTGGGAGGGGGCATATGATAGTGTGGGAAAGGGAGATTATGAAGATAAGAGATGGCAGGGGGGTTTTGGGGGGGAAATTTTATCAGGGCCAAATTAATGTATCAGAGGCTCTTTGCGGGGCAGGTGAAAAGGGGGGTTGGGGGATGGGTTCAGAGGGGAAAGGGGGTTGCGTCGACGTGTCCCCTTTTCACAATTTTTTTTGCTTGTTTCAAAATCCCTTTTAAGAGGGATAAGGGGTTTATTTGGGAAACCCAAAGGGAGGGGAATTAAGGGATGGGGGGGGAGGGGGCAAATTTTGGATATGTCGACGACACGACGATTTTTGGGGAAGAAAACATGGTTTTATTCGGGGAGAAAATTTGTGAAAATTTTTGAAAAAGGGTACTGGCATGACGACAAAGGGGAAAACAAATATATGAACTGGAAAAAGGGGCGCGGAGGAAGGAAAAGGTAGCTGAAAGGTGGGAAAGGGTGGGCAAAATAAAGTAATTTTGGGTCGTTTATGTAAATGAATCAAGTCAGCACAACAAATAAAATTTCCCTCGTACGTTGATAGTTTCTGAAGCGTCTTTTTTGTGGGTTAAGAGCTGCTAATTTTAAGTTTGCAAAAAAGGGGGATAACAACGAATGTCTATTATTAGTAAACATGGGATGTTACGGTAATATTTCCGATACTTCGTTGGAATTTAAAAAAGGGTTTCAAAAAAAATGTTTTTAGATTCATTTGGGGAACAGGGAGGGGAAGGTTAAGTAGGCGGTTGTCACACTCCCCCGTTGCCCCTGGGGGGCTGGGCTTTTTAAATTCGAAAAGAGGATAAAAGTAGTATTTAAAAAAATAGTTTTTAAAAACGGGAGGGGGGGGGCGAAAGAAGACGTCTTTTAGATACATCAGGATATGGACGGGGGTGGGGGTCGGGAGTTCAGATGGTGAGGCAATGTTTCGGGCTTCATAAATGTAGGGATCACTACAAAAAAAATTGAGAAAACTATAGGGGGAGAGGTAAGGCTCGGTAGCGGCGGAGAAAGGGGTTTACCGATGATGATTGGCAAAAAATTTTGGGGGGGTTTAAATAAATTGCTTTAAAAAAAAACCCCAAAGTCAGAGAAGTATGTATAGATTTTTTCATGGAATCTTGCCGTCGGGGAAAGGGTTTTTTTCTATAAGAGAATACAGAGGATGGGGAAATGCAAGGATTGGGGGGTTTGGCGACTATTTATCATACATTTATTTTTTTGGCGGGATTTTTTAATTGGGGGGAAAGGGGGTTTAATTTAAAAGGGGTTTTGGGATGGGTTATTTTTTAAAAAGGTTAGTGGGGGGGGGGGGGGGTTTTGGGTTAAATCTTTAAAAGGGTTTTTAAGTTTAGAAAAAACGGGGTTTTAAATAAAAGGGGGAAAAAATTTTGGAGGTTTATAAAATTTAAATTAAATTAAGGGTTTTGTGGGAAAGGGGTGGGGGAGGGGTTTTTTTCCAAAAAAATTTGGGGGATTGGCAGCTTTTTTAAATGGGAAAGTTTAAAATAAAGGGGTTTTTTCCCCCGAGGGGGGAAATAAAGTTTTTTTTAAAAAGGGTTACTTTTAAAATTGGCTTTTTTTGAAAAGGGGTTAATAACAAGGGTTTTTTAATAAAAGAAAATTTTCAATGAGCCCCTCAAATATGTTTATAGGGTTTTTTCTGTTTTTTGGTTTTAAAATTGTAAGGGAAAAAGGGGTTTTTTCCACCCTAACCCTTTGGTTTTTTTTTTATGTTATTTTTTTATGGTGGTTACGGGTGTGCTTTCAGTAATATTATATTACATGTAACTAGTTTGGGCATTATTTTTTTGTTTTGCTGAGATGTAAAAATCAATCGAAGTTTTGTTTTGTTATATTGGATTTTTTTATAGTGACTTTTAGTATTATCCCGCCCCCTTTTCTTTGAAAAATAAAAAACCTATGATGTTAAAAAATCTCGTTTAAATCGCCCAAAATTTAAATTTTTTGGATTTTCAGGTGCTCTTTTTAAGCACTTAGATCTTAAAATTTTTTTTTTTTAATTTTATTTAAAACATCAAAAAATTAAAAGAAAGTATAAAATGTTAAATACCAAAAATAATACGGGGATCTAAAAAAGGAAACGAAGAATTATATCACAAGTGCAAGAAAAAAATTTTTAAAAATTTCAAAATAATACACACCATGCACTGCACAAAAAAAAAGGGAAAATGAAAAATAACTGACACATAACACAAAACTGTTGGAGGGGGGACCCCCCCCATAAAAACCTCATCTATAAATACACCATCTTTACACACCGTATTGATCACAGCATGATCAAAACAAAAATTTTTTCGAAAACTTTATATATACATGAAAATGTTTTAAAAAGGTTTTTAAACTTAAGAAAAAAGGGTTTTGGTAATTACCAAAAACATTTCTCTATAACAAAATAAGCATTCCCAAAAAATTTACATAAGCAAAAAAGCATCAAAAACTGAAAAATTTTTTTAAAAAGCATACTTCCCATCAGCAACAAAAACTTAATAAACAAAACAAAAGTGATGGAAAAAAATTATGTAAAAAACGAATATAAACCTCGCTAAGCGAAAAGAAATTCCCTAAAAATTTACAAAAAAAAAAATGCGAAATTACTACCGAAAAATTATCTTTGGGAAAAACTGAAATAAAAAGGGGCATTTACTTCTATAACTTTTTTTAATCTCAAGGACCTTTTTATAAAAATTTGGGCTCATCAAAATCTTGCCCACAAAAATTACATGTCAACCAGCACCACTCCGTTTCAACCTTCCCGACCCTCCTTCCTTCACCATTTCCTTTTTCCTTATACACTCTCCCTCCCAAAAAAATAATGCAAACCCCCCCATTTAAAGGAAACCAGTCCCTTTCGTATAAATTTTTTCCCAACTGGGAAAGAAGGCCCTTGGGCAGTAAGTTTGCAGTAGGGTTTTCCCCGGAAAAAAAGTGTCCCTTAAATGTTCCCCGTAAATAAGTTTGTTTTTGCAAAAAAGTTTCTAAAATATGCCCCGCCGCAATTGCCCCTAATCCTAAATTTTTTTCCTCCCCCCTTTCCCCCCTCCCCCCGGAAATATACAGAAAAAACCCCCCACTAAAATACATTAAATTTCCCCTTTTTACCTTTTTCTGGAGGGCCCCGCGAATTTTTAAAAGTTTAAAGGGTCGCAGGGTTTTTCCCACATTACCCCCCCCTCAAACCCAAAAACCTTGCTAACCCCCCCCCTCAACCTCCCTCAACCTTCACAGAAAAAAAACCCGCCCGAAAAGCTGTTTCCCGTTCTCCACAAATGATCGCAGGTCTGTTCCCTCACCAATCCCATTGAACACAAAAAGCTTTCGATGCTAATAAACCCCCCTTATAAACTATATACAAACTCCCGTACTCTCGGGATTAAACTTAACTTTCCCAAAGTAAACCCATATCATACCCCCCCTTTATTAAAAAGGGGTAAACCGAGGCCCCCCGTATGATTTTCCCGGGCCCTTTTACCATCGCCCCCAAACGCCCCACCCAAAATTTTTTTCCCCCTCCCTAATCAATAACAATAACCCCGCATTTTCCTGCTTCCCAATTTTAAATTTTTTCCCCCTCCCCCAATTTTCCGCACATCCTTCATACTTTCCCCACTCAAAACCCCCCTTTTCCCCCCCCCCTCCCTAACGAAACCCTTTTTTTCACCTAAAAAACCTTTAAATCCTTCCCGGGCCCCAATCTTTAAAACCTCCCTCCACGGGGTTAAAATTTTACATCAAACCCCCTCCCTTTTTTTTTCTTAGCCATGCCCCCCGAAACCCCCAAAAATAACGTAATGCCCCCCTCTGCTCGTGTTTTGTCTGGATTCCCCATTGGAAACACCACAGCCCTACTCCATAAATTTACATAAATAATTTAATTTACAATTAAACGCCCCCTGTTGTAAGGTGAAAGTCCCCCGCCCGAAAACCCCCTTAAAACCTTTTTTACTGCCTTCTCCACCACCACCTCCGAATTTTTACCCGCCTAGCCCCCTGGGATTGCCATGTAATTTTTAAAAACCCCCAAATTTTTAGCCACCCCCTAAATTCCCACCCAAAAATTTCCAAACCCCCAAACCCCCCCCCCCCCACCCAGGGCCCCCCACCTTTCCCGCCCAATTGAAATTTTGGGGTCTGTTCCCCCCCATCCTGATGCCCTCCCGAAAAGCTCCAACAACTTTCCCCGTACGAAAACCCCTCCCCCCTGCCATCAGAACATTATCATCCAATACCCACCACATTATAAAACCCCCCTTCTCCCCCATTTAAAACCCCCCCCCCCTAAAACAGCCCAAAAAAAGGATGCTGCATACCCAAACAATATTGAGACGGGGACACCCTGTTAAAACCCCTCTCCATTTTTTCAGGCCTTCCCCAAACCCTCCCTTTAAATTTTGTACTCGCACCATTGCAGACGAATACATTGTAAAACCCCCCTCACCATTTTCCCATGCCAAATACCGAATGCAACAAATAGCCCTCAAAAATTTTTATCTCACAGTCTATTTTTTTCCCCAATCAATCCCAAAAGCCCCCCCCCTAAACCCTCCAAAAAACCCCTAATGCGGCCATCCCATTCTCATGCTTCGCCCAATACCCATCTGCCCCTTTTTATAATAACCCCCCCAACCCCTTCTTCATCCTATTCCCCCAATATCTTCGCGAAAATCTTGTAGTGGGCCACATTAGCGAAATAGCTCTGACCCTCAATCCTTCCCTCTTCTTTTTGCGTACAAGACGACTCACCCTTTCTGAGTTTGTCCTAACTTTCCCCCCGTCGCATACAATTCATGACCCCACCGACAGTACTTTGTCCCCCCATTGAATTCTTAAAAACATTTTATACCCATCTATACCCGGCGCCCTTTCCGTACCTATTGAACCAGCCTCCTCAACTTTCCCCCATGCTAACCCCACCTCCCCTCCCCCTGCCCTCCTCTTTACATGACCCTAAACCCCTCCCCCCCCCACCGCAAAAGCACGCCCTCCCCCCCTTCCCCCACTTCTTTTGGGAACCCGAAATCAGCAAAATTTCTCTGCCTTCTGTAGATTCGTACCCCGTCCCTTTTGATAACCCCCCAAAATCCTCACTTACCCCCAATTTTTTAAAAATCGAATCCCCCTTTCCTTTCCCAAAACCCGCAAACACTTCCCGAAGGTTTACACCCCACAGCAAGCCTCCATTCCCGCCCTACCCGTTGGGATCAAAACACCATTTTGTAACTCAGCCCAAACCGTCCTTGAGGTTTCACCATGGTCCGTACTGCCGCCGCCCCCCCCCTTCCTCATAACACTCATTTTGCTGATATTCAAAATATTTTTTGCAACCCATACCTCCACCCGGGCCTCTTCCTTCCCTTCCTTTTATAAAAACCTGCTTTTCCCGGGTTTTTAAGCGTCCTTTCCCCCCCATTCAAACACAACCACCCTCTAAAAACCCAAAAAAATTTTCCCCGGGCCCTTTCCCCCAAAAACCCATACCCCACCCCCTCACCCCTCACAAATCTTTTTTTAATTTCCGAAACCCGATTGTTTTCCAAAACCAAATTTCCCCCAAAAAAAGATCTCTATAACTGCCCTATGTTCAAAAACCCCCACAATCAAAATCCTGACCCCAACACACGTAAAGCTTCCTTTTGCATAAATCCTATCAAATTCTTCCCACCCAAAACCCCCGTCTGACAACGTAACTCAACCTGCCAACCCCCCCTCCCCCAAACCCAAAAACCCCCACGTCTCCAAAAAAAATTAGTAAAAAAGGGCCCAACTTTAAACACCCCCCCCCCCTGGGTTTTCCAAACATCCCCCCCCCCTAATAACCCCAATTTTCCAACCCCCCCCCATTCAGTGCCCCAAAAAGGGGAAAACCCCTTAAAATTAGTACATAAAAAATTTTCTCTCAAAAATTTCTCCTTAACTCTTGCGTTGCCATCTTTGCCGGCATATACACTCCTAAAAAAAAACCCCTCGTTTCACCCCACCCCCCCTCCACCTCACAAACCCCCCCCCCCTCCTCCCCCCCCCCAAAATACGAAAGGGACGGGTTTTTCCTTTAAACAGCCACAGCAACCCCCCCTTTCAACCCAACAGCCACTCACATACAACTTAAAACCCTTTCAAAGCAACTCACAACCCAAAATTTAATTGTCTCCAAGGGGGAAAACATTTTTCTAAAATTAAATCTCTTTAAAAAACCATTCCACCCATATTTTTTTAACCTGGGGGCCCCGGGGCCTTTAAATTTTTGACGTTAAAACCTTAAATTTTGGGACAGAAAAAGGCGGCTTGCCCGCCGCCTTGGAAGGGCCCACCTCCCTGATTTGGGGCTGCTACGAGCCCCGTTTGTCACCTTGTGCCCAGCCCCCCAAACCCCCCCCTTTAAAACCTTTGAACCTTTCATTTGCTTCGCCCCGCTAAAACCCACTCCCGGAGACCCAAACCCGGGGTTTTCCCAAAGCCTTTTCCCCAGGTCCGGGCCCTGGCGAAAAGGGAGCCCATCCATATCAGACGTCCCAGCTGTTCTTTTTTCTAAACCCCCAAATCTCCACATGAAACCTCCTTTCCTTTGCACGCCCCTTGTGCACCTCACCATTTACCGTTCCCTTTTTCCCCCTCTTTTGAAACCCCGGTTTCCCACGCCCCGATGAGACTGAAAGCACCCCCCAATGAGCGCCCATGCGGCTCATCATCCAGACCCCCCTCCACCTCACTCGGGGAAGTTTTTCAAAACCCACCAAAACTTCCTTTCCCTGTTCCCCCTTCAAGGGGGGCCCCTTGGCTTGGTGAAGAGGCTTTGGTCTGAGGAATTTAGCCCGTCGGTTTTCCCTTCCTCAAGGGGAACCCAAATTTACCCCCCTTTCTCCCCCTCCCCTATCCCATCCTCCCCATCCCCCCCTTTTTTCCCCATTCCTCCTCCCCTCCCCCCCCCCTTTTCCCCCTTCCTTTTTTTACCTTCTAAATTTCCCCCACAGGCGCGTTTTTTTCCCTAGGTGGGGGGAAAGGACACCGGGGGTCCATCCCCCTTTTTCCCGGGGGTTGGGGGGGAAGGTTTAACCCTTTGGCCCGGTGGCGGGTTTTTTTGGGCCGGGGGAAAATTTTGGATTCCCTAGGGGATTTTTGGGGGTTTCCCCCCTCCTTTTCCCCGGGGTAGTTTTGGGGTGTATTTGGGGCCCCCGGTTGTTTTTTCTGGAAAGGGGTTAGGGATCCGGGGTTTTGGTTGGCTAAGGGGTTTAAGGCCTTTGGGGCGGAAATTTCCGGCCCCCTCTCTTTTCCCCGGTCCCCCCCAATTATTTTTTTTTCCCTTTTTTTTTAAAAAACTGGGCATAAGGGTAGGGAAAGGGCCCCGGGCCCCTTTTTGTTCCGCCCCCCGGGGGTTCAAAGTCTTTTTGGGCCACCCGGGGGGAATTTCTCCCCTTTCCATTCCTCCTGGCCTACCCCCCCGGACCCCCCCTTTTTTTCCTTTTTTTTTTTAAAATTTTTCTTTTCTTCCCCCCTTTTTTTTTCAAAAACGGAAAAATTTCCCACTAAACCGGGCCCCACCCCCTCGCCCAAAAAATTGAAGGGTACCCCACCCCCCTTCCCCTTTTTTTAAAAAACCGATCCCCGTTTTTCCCCCCCGTCTTTGGCCCAAATCAAAACTTCTTTTAAAAATTCCCATGCCTTTTTTTACCTATTGGGCCGGCCCTTTCCTACCCCTTTAAAAAGGTATTTTTTAGGCTCGACGGACTCTTTCCAAAAATTTCCCCGGGCCTTTCCCCCTTTTTCCCCTTGATATGTTCCCCCTTCCC
>NC_069406.1:5440072-5475072 GCF_026875155.1 Cherax quadricarinatus | reverse complement strand
GCTCCTCCCTTTTGCTCGTGAGTACGTTTTAAAAAGCGCTGCGGGGAGGGACCTGTTCAAAGAACCACCCGAGGACTTTCCCTTGGGTTTTAAAAGAAAACGTGCGATCGCTCCCGTGTTTATCCGGACCCCTAAACGCACTTGCTGGGGAGATTAGCTCCACCATCACCTCTGCTTCCTCTATGATGCGTCTGGAAAAAAAATAGAAAACTGAGTGGTAAATAAATTTTCCTGAAACCCCGGGTCCTGTTCTGCGGGTTGCCGGTGTTGATATAGGGAAACCCACTAGAAAGTTTTCCCCAAAGAAATTGGCAATTTATCTGGTCCGGATTTCTCAGGGGGGCTCCATCTATGCCCCCCATTTCTTTCCTCAAAGTCCCGGGCCCGAGAATTTTGCACCCTTGGGCCTTTTTTTCTTCAGAGAAGAACAGTTTAAAAATTTCCTTTTTCACTTTAAGAACTGGGGGCAAACTCTCAGCTTGTCGATCATTTGGAACTGGGGGGCCCGGGCGACATTTTATTTCGTTGCTACAACATTTACATCAGTCAGCCCTTGCAGTCCCATTACCCTTTAAAAATTTATTTGGGGCCCCAAGGAGTTCTTCCACAGCTGTGGAAAAACCGCCCCTTTTTCCCCTTTCCCCAAAAACCCGGGACTTCGGGGGCATGAAACCTCCCACTATCGTCCCATTTCTTACCGTGCAGTTTTTCAAAAATTAAAATTTAAAGTTAGTAAAAAAGACGTTGTGTGGGGATTTAGGGGGGACACACAAAATTTTCTCCACTCGTCAATATGGCTTTCGTAAGGGGGCGTTCTACCATTTGGGCCCCCTTTCTGCCTTTGGGTACTAGTTTTAATGCTTTGCGAATAAACCCCTCAGTTATTGGGCCCTAAATTTTTTGGGCCTTGGAAGGCCTTTTGACACAAAAATTTGGGGGTAATTAAAATTTTTGCCCAAAACCCACTCCTTAGGGCCCTTTGAAAGGCAAAAATTTCCTTTCCCTTTTCCTTAAGAAAATTTTTTTCGACAGGCATTTCCGTGTTCGGGTTTTAAAAATTGCTCTCCCCCGGGCTTTGTCCAAGCGAAGGGGTTCCCCCCCGGGATGTGTTCCCGAGAAAAACACTTTTTTTCCTTTCTTTAATGATTTGGCCCCCTAGTCTTCCATCAAATAATTTTTTCATCACTTATGTTGAAGGGCTTTTGTATTGCCTGTGCAGGCGCTTTACTGTCACCTTTCCTTTCTTTTCCCCTCCAGCATTTCATCGACCTGTTTTTCCCAAATTGGGGCCCCACACATGGGTTTAAATTTTTTCCCGCAAATAAAACCCACCAAATCCCCTTTCACTAACGCTCTGGGCCCTCTTGATCATCCTTTGTACCTCTATGGCTCACGTATCCTGAAAAGTGATACAGTCAAGGTTTTTGGGCCCCCTCTTTTTATGTGGTTTTTCCCGGAAAACCCCCATTACCTTCTGAAGGCAAATTTTCAAAAAGCCGGGTTAACCCTTTTTAAAAACCCTTTCTCATCTTTTGTGGGGAGCTACGCCCCAACCCCCTTCACCTTTCATTCCACCCTTATTTTATCGAAAATTGATTATTTGGGGACCAGATCTTTTTCACGGCATCTCCTGCTAAATTCTCAGCCTTAACCCCCTTCATCACCAAGGATTACGTTTAAAGCCTTGGGGCTTTTTGCTCTTTTCCCCCGTCGAAAAAACCCTATTCAGAAGCGAAGTTCCATCCTTTCCGATCGCCGTGATGGGCCCCTTGCCTGCGCTACAAAGTACGTTATATCTCCGCAATCCTTCCATTTATAAATGGTCACTGATATTAGTGAACTTCTTTATTTGTTCGCCGCCCCTGCTTACTCCGTCCCTTCTCTCTTCGCCTTTATTCGCTCTTGTCTTCTCTTCAACTTTCCCCCCTTTCTATGTACAAGTTAAAAATTTTCACTTTTTCCTACCCCCCGGGAAGTTCCAGCTTTTCGAGTCTGTTCTTTCTCCCTCCCTTGCTCGAAAGCCCAACCCGTCTACGGGGCGCTTCCCCCCTCCTTTTTTTTGACCACTTTTTCACCCATTCTCATGCCATTGCGTGAACAGATGGTCTAAGTTTTTCTGAGGCTAGGATTCGCAGCAGTTTTCCGGACAGCGTCGTACAAGGGGGATTTACTATCTTTACTAGTATTTTTACTGCGGGAAATTTTATGCCAACCTTACACACTTATCCGTATTGCTTTTATGCCTGTGTCATTTATTTGTGGTTGTCTTTAGACTCCCCCTTTGTGCTTTCAGGCTATACAAAAATTTTATACCCCCTCACCCCTTAGTCCTCCGTATCCAACTTTGGCTACGCCGCAACTTTATAAGATAAAGATATTGTTTTTTTGTTGGGCCCTTTGGGGTTTTTTTAAAGTTGGGGTACAGGGGAATGAACAGCAAAACAAATGCGCGCGGCAGCAGAAAAATGACCTACCCCGTTTCTTATAAGGGGGGATTTCCCCTGTAAGGACTATTTTTCTGTAATAAATTTTCCCCCCTTCACACCCCGGTTTGGGAACAACGTTGGTCTAACCCATGCTCGGGGAAAAACTTCAGTCATTTTAAACCCAGTAAAGGGTTTTGGCCTCTTCTTATCACCCGTTCGAGGTTGGGAGGGCTACTCTCTTCCCTCTTCCCCAAATTTGGGCCTACTGTTTTTTAAAATCATGGGTATCTCAAGAGAGGGGTCTTGCTCCCCTCTGTGAGAATTGCCAACTCCATTATCCCGGGCACCACATTCTGTTGGACTGCCCACTTTATCAACGAGCACCAGAATTTACCTTGTCGTCGTCTTCGCCCCGGGTGGGTCTCCTTCCTTTTTCCTTCCCTTCTCGTGATTGGGGCCCACCTTTCAACCGGAAATTTTCCCTTTTTGGCTTTTTTGGGCAAAGACCCGACTTACTTTTTAAAAATTCTTGGGTATTTCAGGCCCCCTTTTACTTGTTTTCTTTGCACCCTTACCCCCCCTATATCCCCCGCCCCCCTGTTTTCTGTAACCTGCTGATCATCCCCCCTCCCTCCTGCCACCAATTCCCTTTTTCCCTTCCCCCACCCTTTCAGCCCCTGTATAGCCCCGGGGGCTTTGCGCTTTTTTTTTGATTATAATAATAATAATTCCCTCCTGTTGCATTACAGGTTCACTGTCATTTTGTTCGTCGTCGTCGTGTCGTCCCTCCCTCCCTCGTCGTCGGGGCGTTTTGTTTTGCTCAGGCCCCCCTCCCCACAGGTAACGTGGGACAGGGGAAACCCTCTCCCCCCTCGCTTTATCCACTTTCCCCAATCCAACTGTATGAAAGCCTTTCCTTTCAGCCGCATCTGTCTTTCCCGTACCCACAGGATCCAAAATGTGATCCACCGTTTTTTGGCATTTGTTCCCCCCGTCCGGTTTTTCCCGTGGCATTGGGGGAGCCATAAAGATCAAATGTCCGCACAGGCCAAAAAGTCCCCTCCCGTCCTGCCCTAGTATTAAAGTAACCTGCGTTCGGAACTCCCTTTTCCCCGCAAAACATATGAAGGGAAATTTATTGGGCCCTAGGTCATCTTCCCGATTGAAGGGTCCTTTGGGCAGTCCCACATAAGCCCCATCCTTCCACACTCCCAATTCCGCAGCATGAATCTTGCCATAACGACGGAATACCGCAACCACATCATACTCTGTAGCTTCAAAGGGCACATTCCTTACTTTTACGTATGTCACATAGCTGGATACATCATGTAGACATACCTCCACTGCTGCATTCACGGCCATCTCTTCTCGTGGTACTTGTCAACTATACTTGAGTAAAATCCAGCATTTATAAATTTGATGAAATCCTCTTAACTCCGTTAACAGCCACACCTTTAAAGCTTTTCATTGGGTATCCCATACACATCACGAATAATCGTAGGGAGTAGCACCTGCATGGTAGAACTGCTTAGGGCCTCACGTACTAATTCCACACAGACAGTATTCACCCTACGTCCATGTCTGTCCGCCATTTTGATTGCTCAAAACAGGTAAACTGCGCAGAAAATCAACTGAATCGGGAGCGCCTGCGCAGCACGTCCACTCAGCCCGGAAGCGAAGAGGACGAAGCACCTGAGATCTTAGAATTAGTCTTGCATACGTGTGTTGACAGGCAGAAACCTCACCTAGTATGTGCCTGATGTAGTCTCATGTAGTGTAACGTGTGTGCTTGTGTATGTGCGTCATTGTGCGTGTTTTTTTTTTTAATCTCTGTTTTATTGTACAATCTTCATAATTTCCAGTGTTTGATGTTTGGTAATATGTAACCTTGTTAGAGATGTTCTTTAACAAATAAAACAATACCACTGTAATGTATAGTGTTGTGTGTGAGTGTATTACCACTGTAATATACGGTGTGTTGTGTGTGAGAGTGTATATCCACTGTAATATACGGTGTGTTGTGTGTGAGAGTGTATTATCACTGTAATATACGGTGTGTTGTGTGTGAGTGTAAAATGAACCAAGTTTTAAACCCATTACGGTGTGGTGTGTGTGAAAAAGTTGGTGTATTACCACTGTAATATACGGTGTGTTGTGTGTGAGTGTGTATTACCACTGTACTGTATGGTGTCGTTATTAGGTCTCGGGTTAAGTGCGATTCTAGTGCAGTAATCTTTTGTCGTGTATCTTTTAATATATTTCTGTCATTTGTATCGCACTGTTTTAAATAAAATAAATAAAAAAAAAAGATTGATCCTGACAGAAAATTTTTTACTAATCTTCCCCTTCACCCCGAAGCAAAGAAACTAATATACCAACAGATTGGGATATATACAAACTTTTACTCGAGTTCATCAAATGTTACATGGAGTGTATCACCACCCATAAAAGAATGTACATTATTATATTTCCCTAATAAAAAAAACCCAGAAATTTACTATACATGAGAGTTGTTTAATAACCACTAACTTGTTTATCTGATATATTATGAACTCAGCCATAAAGATAAAATTAACCCTAGTCACCTGTTTACTGTACATTGTATCATGTTTTCCTCATAATAACTCCAAACACAGCGAGCCTTCTTATCGTTGAGAAAATTGCATTCATACATCACACACTACATTTACACACATGCACCTCCATACCCAGAGCCATTCACACTTGAACACCCAGGTGTTCTTGTGCCATCCCTGCACCAACTAAACGTTGAACCATTACACAAAAGTTAAAAAACAAGCTAAGTGAATGCAAATTTAAATATTATCTATAAAACTGTGTACACAGAAACAAAAAACAACACTTGTTATTCGTAATTGTTTGTGGCATATATACAAACTTTTACCATCATCCATCAGATGATACATTACTAATTTGACACAGGAGTGTCTCACCACTCCAAAAAAAAAAAAAAAAAAATTACTGTACATGAAAGTTTGTTAAGAACCACGAAATCGTTCATCTGATATATTATGATCTAAGACAGAAATTTAAAATTTTAACCCTGAACACATTTTACCTGACATATCTTGATTTCCTCATAATAACGCCACACACCGGGAGCTTTCCTATCTTATAGAACATTACTTTTAACACAAACACTACATTCACACACTTCACCTCCATACCCAAAGCAATTCACACGTGCACACAGTTTTACGTGTTCCATTCCTACAACAGCAACCGGAATCAGACTAGTTACCACCCAACCATAATCCGTTACACTACATACCATCCACCCTTGCCATTCGCTAAAACCATTCCCATAACACGCCACCACCACTGAAACCCTTGAAAACCCGACTACCAAAGAAAACCAGTCCCCTACATGGTTATCACTGTACCAATTGCTGGAGACGACTGACTGTAATCTCTCTGTAGTTCTCTGGAAAACAAGCTCCCCACTGACTCCCATAAATAAGTTTGTTCCTACGAACAGTCCTGTATATACACGCTGCAATTGCCTTAATTCGAATCCTACCCCCAGCATCTCTCATTCCCCAGGAAATATACAGAAAATCCACTACCACATACATAATCGCCCTTTTTACCTCCCGTGATACCCCTTTTACCTCTAATGTTAAAGCTCACAGGGTCTCTACATTACCCCCACCTAACAGACGAAAAACCCTCGCCAACCACATCCGTACCTCCCTCAATTCACAAAAATAAACCGCATGAAATGCCGTTTCCAGCTCACCACACTGACTGCAGGACGGTTCCCTCACCAACCCATTAAACTCAAAACTGCTTTTGAAGCTAGGATCCCCATCATGAATCTGTATACCAACTCACGTACCCTAGGCATTAACCTGAGCCTCCTGAAGTCTTCCCATGTCGTCCCCCAATCATACAATGGATAGACCGATACGCCCTGCAGGATTTCCTTCCCCCCACTCATGATACCAAATGCCCCACTTTAAGTCGCTCAACATCTTTAACCAATAACAAAAAACCCCCAGCATATCCTCACATTCAATTAACTCTTTACCTCCCACCATCTCCGCACATCCCCCATCACCTTCCCCACTCTTACCCTCTTTCCATCCAGCCTAACGAATGACTGATTTACATATATCGCTTTCACCCTCGGCCCCAGTGCTAAAAGACCCACACCCCCTTGCGCACATTCGACATCACCACTTCCTTGCTCAGCCATGCTCTCCCAAAACCCCAAACATAACGTAGAGCACGTCTCTGTATTTCTTGTACGTCCTGTGTTCTCAAAGGATACACTTCCGCTATACCCTAACCTTACTGTAAACCAGCGAATTAAAATATTACCGCCCTCTGCTGTAATGTGACATCTCCGCCCGTAAACCCCTTAATCTACTCACTACTTTCTCCACTACCCTCTCTGAATTTACCTGCCTAGCCTCCTGCCATTCGCCATGTACAAAACTCCACAAATCTCCAAATTATCCACCATGCCCACCCAAACTCCAACCCCAAGCCCTCCCCCACCCAAGCACCCACCTCCAGTAAACACGATTTCGCCCTATTTACTCTCATTCTCGACACCTCCCAAAAATCCCCAACACCCTCCCCACCATAGTGGTATCATCCACATACCCCACAATGCCTGAGCGCCCTTCCCTCTCCCCATTTAAAGCTCCTACCCCCTCAACGAGCCCATAAAACGGATGTTGCATGCACGCAAACAGAATTTGTGAAAGAGGGCCCCCCTGCCGTAATCCCCTCTCCATTTTAACCAGCCTTCCCAATCTGCCATTACCTTGGACCCGTACCATAGCCGCTGAGTATAGCGTATCAACCCACCTCGCCACTCCCAGTCCAAACCCCAGACGCAACAAACAAGCCCTCAAAGTTTTCTATTCACACAGTCATATGAATTCTCCCAATCAATACCCAAAAGTCCTCCCCCCTCGCAACCCTCCAAAAAGTTCCTTATGCGCCCATGCCCAGCTCTCATACTTCGTCCCGGTATACCCATCTGTCCCCTATGTACAACCTCACCAATTACCTTCTTCTTATTACATTGACCTCATCGCTTTATTGCCGTGAGGTTGTGCTGCGCACACGCTCCTGGTTGAGAGGTCTTCGTGCGCAGATTGACTTTCACAAGATGGCACAGACTATCAGAAGGCGCGTCAACACTGTGTGCTTTGATTTAGTGCGGGGTGTGGTTACGCCTCAGTCCGCACAGGTGCTTCTACCTTTGATTATTCGCAACACATACGGCATTGCTGATCAAGATTTGTATGGAGTATCGCTCAACGGGGCTTACCGAATATTCGTTAAGCTACGATCGACGGCAGTGTATGAGCGCCTGGTGGAGCAGTATCAAGATGGCTGTGTGGACGTAAACTCGGCAATACGAGTTCGTTTAATTGACGTGTCGCGACACTACACTTGGGTGAAGGTACGCAACGTGCCTTTCGAAGCTGACGAGGCAGATATACGGAACGTTTTTGAACTTAGGTACTGTGCATCTGGAACGGCAGGTCCCGGGGTGGATGGGGCGTTTTGCCGGCGGCCGGAGGGTACGTTCAACCTGAAGAGCGTGAGGCACCCCCATCCGTCGTTTGTCTCCGGACGACTTTCGGACGCAAGTGTGGTGTTTACGAGGGCAGCGAAAGACTTGCAGGCTATGTGGCCTTAGGGCCCAAATTTTTCAGGAAGCGTCCAGCGTGTCAGCGTGCCTCGTTGTGCCCCGGTTTTTTTGTGTTTACGGTCGCTTTACGTGCTAGAACTTTAATTTGTGTCTAAACCCTATACGATACATCCCTCTAGCGCCGGGAAACCCAAATCTTGGGCGGAAAACTTATATACTGAGTAAAAAAAAAGGAGAATTGTGTGCACTGCGTAGCGAGTTTACTCCCAAGGGGAATCATGGGCCCTATGCCCCGTGGGGAAAAAAATAAAAATAATTGAACTTTTCATGTCAAGAAAGAAAGTTCCTATATCATTGATATACATAGTGTATATGTTACTACAGGCTCCTAGTATATTGTGTTTAAAGGAAAAAGTGTTTTTTAAAAACAGGGGGAATTTGTAAATGAAGGGATAAGCCTAAGAGGAAGGTCCCAGAAGTCCCCAAAAAAACTTCCCACGGTCCACTGTTTTTAAAATTTTTCTGGCCTGCTAGGTACTCGCATATAATCAGTGATCCCAGTGAATGGGGAATACAGTGTTGTAGTAGAATAACCTTTTAAAATGGTACTTGTGGAGGGGAGTGGACTTTCATTAGTTTCTTTTCTTGAAATCGGACGTTATGTGAATTTCATTAACCTGTGTTCCCCAGCGGTCGCAATAACCAACGGAAGCAATTATTACTACAGAAAAAGCGTCCTTCCCCCAAAATTTGCACCAGTCAACTAATATAATATAGCATTTATTGCGGGGAGACGGAAAAAAAAAAATAGAAAAACCCGAACAGCATTGAAAACAAGGTGACGTTCGTCATTGTAGGAGCTCCCCAGATATCCCGGCTCTTCAACACGAAGTTTATTTTTGTATCAGCAAATCAATATTCCCGGGGTAGAAAATTTTCAGTAATCCTTCAGTGTTAGCTAAAAATCACCGCCATATGTTTTAAATAAGTGACCACTGTCAGAGCAGATCGACTGGGTCCAAACCCTTGACTGGCCCAAAAACCCTTTTGACTGGTCCGAACCCTTGACTGGCCCAAACCCCCTTGACTGGTCCGAACCCGGGATGGTTTCAAACATTTTTCGTTGGACAAAAAAGAGACTGAAACGGAGGGGGTTGTAGGCGCCCTTAAAAACACAAACATTAAAAATCGGAAGTGACGGAAAGCTGCCCAATATAAAAAAAAGAGTTAGAAAAAAATACAAATTAGAGCTTTTTTAAAGGGTTTATTAAAATTAATTTTAAAGAGGTTGCTAGTAGAATTGCAGTAAATCCCCCATTCAAATATTAGAAGCTGTGTGTAGTCTGTGGTCAGTCAAAAAAAGGGCCTCCACATGGAAAAATTTGTCATTTTGGGGAAATTTGGTGTCCCCCCCCTTGTGCAGATACCAGAACTAGTACAACAGTTTTAAAAAAACAGAGAAGTTTTTTCGGGTATGCCCAAATGAGGAAAAATCTGTGGACTAAAATCAAAAGGGTTTTAAAAAGGGGACAACAAAAGCTGCTTTTAGAAAACCGGGAAAGCTTTTACAAAAAAGAGGGGAACAAAAAAGTCGGGGCTGAATGACCCCCTTGAACTGGCCATGTAGTCACAAACTGTAAGCTGGGGGTGATGTCCTGGGAGACGTAATGAAAAGTGGAGGTGCTGTCGGGAGCAGAATGGTGAAGGGGGGTGCTGCCCTGGGAGACAGTAATGGTGAAGCTGGAGGTGCTGTCCTGGGAGACGTAATGGTGAAGTGGAGGTGCTGTCCGGGGAGACAGAAAGGGGAAACGGAGATACTGCCGGGGAGACAGTAATGATGAAGTGGAGATTTTTGCCAGGTAGTCGGGAATTAACCAGGAAAAATACATAAAAATGACCAATAGGGATGGGGAGCCATAGTAGGGAAAAAAGTGTAGTAAAAGATAAGATAAAACCAATATTGCAAACTAGAAATCCCGCGGAAATAGCAAACAAGAGGTCCAATAAAATAGTGAGGATAAATTACCAAAAACAACTGGTGGGGCCCCATTGCTGGTGCTGGGAGGATAAAGTAAGACAGGGAAACTGCCCAAAAGGGGAAATAAAGTCAAGAAACCCCAAGGCAAGGGGAAAAAAAAGCCTGTGCACATACAGCACTTGGTATCTGCTGGCATGGGAAATCTGGAAAAAAAAGATGGGACGTGCAACTATGCCCACCCTAAAAAAGCATCCTATAAACGGGGAAAATGCAAACTCCCTTCCCTGAAAGTTTTTTTCACCTGAAATTTTTACTCTTAGTACAGGAAAGACTGGCTAAAAATTTAAAATTTCCCAGGCATCCCATCAAAGGGGACAAAAAAAAAAAACACCCGGGCCAGGGGAAAAACCCGGGGGTACCCACACCACTCAAGAGGGAGGGTTTTTTAGTGCCCGGAAGGAAAAAAAAAATGGCAGGAAAATGGCAAAAATCGTACACAAAACCAGTCATTCCTGGAGTGGAACCAAGTCGATGGCCTCCCCTCCAAACCAAAAAATACAGATACAAGCCCGGGAAAAAAAACCCCCCCCCCGTAAACAAAACCCCAGTCCCATAACATTTTTCTTTGAAATTACAGGGCTAAAGCCCGCAAAAAACCCCAAAAAAATACCTTTCTCGTGGGCTGCTTGCAAGGCAAAGGCAAGTTCGCGGGTTTCACTGAGACCCACATAAAAAAATATGGACAAAGAAATATGGATCCCGGGTTTCAACCTAAAAGATGTGACAGAGTGAACAGGGAAAAGGGGGGGGGGGGGCCTTCATTGAGATACTTGTTTGCACAGAACTGCTTAAGCCCCAAAAGACGTAGTGGAAGTTTTAGCAGTAAAGGTCGAGAACCAAAAAATAGTCTTGTGGAGTCTACAAGCCCCCGGATGCAAAATCCGCAATTCAGGGGCAGCTGTTAAAATTTACCATGTCTGGAAAACTTCCAGCTCCCGCACCCAAATCTTGCTCCTGGGGGGGTTTCAACTTAAGGCACCTAAAATGGAGGGAAATAGCAAATAAAATTTTTTGCAGTAATAACACCCGGAGGGGAGCTCGATGAAAACTCACACTCACACGAGCTTTTTAAATCTCGCACAAAATTTAATTTAAACCGCAAATAATAGAGCCTCTAGACTGGAGAATAACTAGACCTCATTCATAACAATGTGATTGTAAAAATGTACCCTATCAAAAACAAAAATACTAGACAAACTAATTGAGGTTCAGACAGTATGCGGGAGCCCCAACCCACAAAATGAGACTGTCCGAGGGCTTCACCCCAAATTTAATTTTAAAACAAAAACATAAAGTGGGCCAGTAAAAACCCAATCCTAACCATATAAACTGGAAGATTACTAACAACACAGACCCAAACTTATGCCTAGAACAGATTAAAACGGTGGCACTCGAGTATCACAAAGGGTTATTCCCCTAAGAAAAAGGAGGAGTAGAGTAAATGAAAGAGACAGGCGCTCCCCTTTTAAAGGCGACGGAAAAAAATCAGAGGGCTAAAAGAGGTCAAATACTGAAAAGCGGGGAGACATGGTCAGAGAAATACAAGCATCGAACTTAAGAAAAGAAACCTTTTGGGGTCAGGAATCCGGGGAAGAATAAAACTTAAAATGAAATCGAAAGAAAACCCCCAAATATTTTTCTCCATGCAATCAAAAACGAGAACAAGCCAGTATTGGGGCCCCCATTAAACAAGATGGGTCCTACCAGATGACGCAAGGAAAAGAGTGAGTACTCAAGTCCCAATTGACCGTTTTTAGCAAACCCCCTAACCAGACTGAGAGTCGAAAATCAAAAAGAATTTTTTTTGAGAGAGCCCAAATTTGTTAACACAAGCCCATCCCTGTTATCCTGACGCCAAATGATTCGAACAGGCGATAAATGACATCCCTGCACTCTTTCCCCAGGCCGACTATGGAACTCTGTGTTTATCAAGAACTGCAAGAAGCCCTATCACGACCCTTTTCATCCCATGGAGAGGGAAGGGGCACGGGGGCCCTCCCCAGTTTTCTAAAAAAAACAGCATAGCCCACTCCACAAAGGGGGCAGTAAACAACAGAAGAAACTACAGCCCAAAAGCATAACATCCCAATCATAAAAATCTTTTAAAGGGTCCTAAAAGGGAAGATCACCACCATCTAGAAAACCCATCGTTCACAACCGGGCAACATGGGTTTTGAACAGGGCGCTCCTGTCTGTTCAGCTAGGTCACTACGACAAAGGGCCCAAAAGCATAGAAAACAAAAAAAATGCGATGTAATATATACAGACTTTGCAAAAAACCTTCGACAAGTGTGGGCCATGGCGTAATAGCCACAAAATGGCGCTAAAGGGAAAAACAGGAAAAAATCGGTCGATGGATTATAAATTTTCCCCATTTTTAAAAGAACACAGAAGTTCGTCAACAGAGTAAAATCCCAGGGAGTACGGTGAAAACTTGTTCCACAAGGACAGTATGTCCATCTTGTTTCTCATCTCATATCCCCACATAGACAAGGAGCCCGCCCCAGCACCGTGCTTTCCCTTTTCAGATGACCCCCAATCTGCATGACAGTGTCTTCCATTGCGACACGCAAAGGTCCAGGCGGAATCAACCAAATCTTTTTTAGTGGGCTGCAGAAAAAAAATATGAAGTTCAAAGATGGAAATTTTAAAAACTCGTTATGGTAAAATGAGGGAAAATTTAAAACTTCTCAGAGTACAAAACAAATTCTGGCCACGAAATAAGCGAAACACCAACATCAAAGACCTGGGAGTGATTATGTCGGAGGGTCTCCCTTCAAGGGGCCAAAAAATTGTATCAATCGCATCTGCAGAAAAAAGAAGGATGGATAATGAGAACCTTCAAAATAGGGAGGCCAACCCCTGATGCATCTTTAGGGCATTGTTCTATCTGGCTGGAATATTGTGCACCTAAAAGCACCTTTCAAGGCAGGGGAAAATGCCGAACCTAGAAAATTACAGAGAACTTTCACGGGGCGCATAAAGGAGATAAAACACCCCAATTAACTGGGAGCGCTTGAGGTTTCTAAACCTGTATTCCCTGGAACGCAGGAGGGAGAGATACATGATTATTTTACCCCGGGAAAATCCTAGAGGGACTAGTACCGAACTTGCACACGAAATCACTCACTACGAAAGAAAAAGACTTGGCAGACGATGCACCATCCCCCCAATGAAAAGCAGGGGGTGTCACTAGCACGTTAAGAGACCATACAATAAGTGTCAGGGGCCCGAGACTGTTCAACTGCCTCCCAGCACACATAAGGGGGATTACCAACAGACCCCTGGCAGTCTTCAAGCAGGCACTGGACAAGCACCTAAAGTCAGTTCCTGATCAGCCGGGCTGTGGCTCGTATGTTGGTTTGCGTGCAGCCAGCAGCAACAGCCTGGTTGATCAGGCGCTGATCCACCAGGAGGCCTGGTCACAGACCGGGCCGCGGGGGCGTTGACCCCCGAAACTCTCTCCAGGTAAACTCCAGGTAATATGGCAGCACAGTGTGAGAGGCAGCAGCAACGACAGGATGCAGACAGAAGGACGGAGCGAGGGCCTGACCCGAAGGCAGGGCCTGCCAGCGGGACGCTTGTGAAGGGCCATAGTTCGTCTTGGAGCGAGGAGGTGGAGAGAGAGTTTCCGATGGTGGGGTCGAGCCCATCAATGCCTGTAGGATCTACAGTCTCCGCTTTGGTGGAAGGGGAGAACCCAAGTTGAGGGGAAAGGGAACAAAGCAGAGGATGGGGGCTTTGGAGCAGTTGACGGAAATTTTTTTGGAGACGAAGGAGCTGGGGAGATGTACAATCGGTGGTGGGACCTGAGGAGAGTGAGGACAGAGGAAAAGACAGCCAGCTGACTGAAAGGTGCCTTTTTCTAGGGGAATGGTGACCGTGGTCGAGGTGGCGGCGGAGGTGCATTGTGAGGCATCCCCGACCAGACCATGGAAAGAGAGTGTTCGGCGGAAGAGGGCGGCAAGGCACTCTGATTTCCGATGATGTCTTGACCCCGGCGCAGAGACCGGGGAAGAAACCAGGGCTACGTGGTGAGTGGAGCGGCCACAGGTGTGTCCGGTCAGGTGTTCGACCGGGGAGGGAATAGAGCTCACTTTGGGGAGCATGGTGGGAAAAGTAGGAAGGCTGGTGACGTGTCTATGAAAGGAGTTACAGGGCAGCGTGTAAACCCTTCAAGAAGGTTTCAGGTGTATGACTGTGAATGTAAATGGGTTGTGTGTGAATGTGAAGCTTTTTGTGGCTCCAGGGGTTTTTGAGGCGTCATGCCATAGATATTGTTTTCATGCAGGAACATAACTTTAAGGCGGGTCGGGATTTGAATGTGGATGGATTTTGTGTGTTTGTGGCATATTCGGACCGTTTGAAAGGGGGGGTTTGGGAAATTCTGATTCGGGAGACGACCCCGTTTGTTGTAAATTAGATGTGAGGGAGGGAGGGGTAGGGTACTCCGGGTAGATGGATGGTGGAGGGTGAGCGACTGGCAGGGGTTTTTGTGTGTATGCGCCACGGAGCATGATGTAGGGGTTTGAAGAATGAATTTGTGCGTGATGTTTTGTTTTATTTTTTTGAGATCTCTTCCCTCGGTTAACAATCGTGGGCGGTGATTGGAATTGTATAGTACGAAGAAAGGATGTGGAGCCACGGGGGGCGGGGTGTTTTTGGTTGGGCCTAAGGGATCTTTTGCTGGACGTGGGGTTAAGGGATGTTATTGGAGGTGGGGACCTAATGGTTGAGCATATGTTTTCATAGACAGGGATACGCGGCCAGGCTCGATGGGTTTATATGTGACGAAAAGGGTGCGCGGGGTGATGTGTGTGCGTACGGTGGATGCTGTATACACGGATCATAGAGCTGTTTATATGGACTTGACTTGGGCCAGCTTACCTAAGAGGTATCCAGGGTATTGGAAGTTAAATGTGAGACTTCTTGGGGTGGAGGAGGGGGGGTTTAGATTTTAGGACAATGTGGGAGAATTTGTGGGGAGAGGGTAGGGATGTGGGGACTTGCTGGGGTGGTGGGATGGGGTAGCTAAGGAGAGGATCCGGCGGTTTTAGTGCGATGGGAAAGTACCAGGGTTGGATGACGTACGGGTTGCAGCAGTATTTCGAGGGTATTTTGCAAAGTTGTTTGAGAGGGGCGTGCAGGCAGGGCAGTATCCCATGGAGGAAATCGAGTTGCAAAAAGGGAGGATTCGTGTTTTGCAGAATGATAGATTTGATGCGGTGAGAGTGCAGGGTGGAATTGAAGAGGCGGTGTGGGGTGACCGACCATGGGCCTTGTGTTACGGGCAGAGGCAGCGATGTATGGCTATGGAAATGATAGGTGGGGTTCATGGGGAAACTTAGGTGGATATAGGGCGGGACATGAGTTAAGAACAACGGAGGCAATGATGATTACGTGGATAGGTGGTTTGGCAAAAATTTACTGAGTGTAGGGGTGGATGTGGAGGCTTTCGGGAGGTTGGGAGAGAATGTAATCTTGTGTGCTAAGTAGCAGTGATCGCATGGCCGTTGGGGGGGGTTTATTGAAGAAGGGGAGGTGTGGAGGGCTTTGGAGGGGATGGCACGAGGTAAGGCTCCAGGTCTGGATGGCTTGCCCTGCGAGTTTTTATGTGAGCCATTGGAATGTGTTGAAGTCCTTCTTATTAGAACTAATGAATACGATGAAAAGGGAGGGGAGGATGGGCAGGTGCAAGGAACTGCGGTTTGTGGTTTTAGTCCCCATAAGGTAAGAACAGGACACGGTGCGGGACTTAGGAAAATATCATTGCTGTGTGCTGATTATAAGATTTTGAAAAAATTTTAGGAAATAGGATGAAGTGTGTGGTGGATAGAGTGGTTGCGAGAGGACAATATGGTGTGTCTGGGAGGACGATGTATGACGGGCATAGTATTATAAAGAAATTTTGTGGAAGGTCGGGAGGGGAGCAGGGGGGGGGGTGTCTTAGCATTAGATTGGCAGGGGGGTGAAATGATAGTGTAGAACGGAGGTATTGTGGTACATATTAATTAAGAGGCAGGGTTTTGGGGAGAGGTGGTGCGTTGGGCAGAGACATTGTATACAGGTGTGGGAGTGTGTGTACAGGTAAATGGGAAGTTGGGGGAGTGGGTATCCATGGGTCGGGGTATTAGGCAGGGTTGTCCCCTGTCTCAATTGTTGTTTGCCTGTTTAACAGACCCTTTCTATAGAAAGGTGGAAGCGTGTTGGAGGTGGATGGGGAGTAGGAAGTGGAGAGCAGGGAATAATAGGGTATGTGGATGACACGGACAATACTCGTGCGAACGCAGAGGAGTTTACGTGCGGTTGGAGATTTACTGATAATTTCGCAGGGGTTACCGGGTTAAAAAGTTAATGTGGAAAAACTCAAAATTACTGGTCTTAGGAGATTGGGTGAAAAGAGAGAGTTGGGGAAGGAATGTACTTGGAATATGGTGGACGGGGAAAAAAGTGTGTGGAATAGTGTATATGAGTATGCGAGAGAGGCGAGGATGGTTAATTCTGGACTTGTTGTGGATCGAATGGTGGGGCGATTGGATGGGTTGAGACCAACTCATTTGACAGTAATCAGCGTGCGATTGTTTTTGAATGTGTTGATTATACAGTAAAGTCTGGCACGTGGCTGCGGTATTTTCCGTTAGCAGGTCCGGATGTTACGAGGCTGTTAAAGAGGGTTTTCCATTTTCTTTGGGGTTCCGGGTGTGAATGGTTGAGTAGGAGTGCGGTTACTTTACCGGTCAACAGAGGAGGATTGGGGTTGATTGATTTACGGTTAAGAGTTTAAGTGTATTTATTTGAAGTGGGGGTACGCCGTGGGGCGGGGGGTCATGCAGGGAGGGGCGTGAATGGCTTGCATGAAGAGGTGCGAATGTGGTGGGGAGGTTGGAGATGAAGGGGTGTGAAGACGTGTTGCGGGCTTGCTGCTGTACGGGACCCTAATAAAGTTCGAGTGGGTGTTTTAGAGCGTGTTGTAAGGGCGAAGGTAGTCGTGAAGGCTGAGAGTATCTACCCTATGTATGCGTGGAAAGATATATGGGAAAGATTACGGTTGATGCACGTGCGTCCAAATGTGCAAGAGGTATTTTTCCGTTTTCTCCATGGTATACTGCCGTCGGGTGCTGCACTTAAGGAAAGAGGGTTGATGGTGGAGGGCGCGTGTCGGGTGTGCGGGGATGAGGAGACGGCGTTTCATGTAGTGTATTTTTGTGATAATTTGGGAAGTATCAGGGAATGGATGGGTAAGGTTCTGAGGACAGTGGGAGGAGGCGGGATATCAGTATTGAGGGCATTAAGTTTGGACGTGGGAGGCGTCGAGGCGCCTGTGCAACATGCAATCACGTATATAATTGCGGATTTTGTTTTTGTATTCTGGGCGATGAGAAGGAATGGGGATTTGGAGGTGCGCAAAAGGGTGTTGGCGGGGACCATTTATAGAACGTTGTGTTATAATCAGGAAATATATGGAAGTCGCTGGACCAGGGTTTTCAGCAGGGTACCGTAGTATGAGTGTGAGAGCATTGTTAACGTTGTGAAAGGGGGGGATTGAATTTCAGGGGATGGAACGGGCTTGTCTCCGGGGCTGGGTTGCACAAGGCTGGTTTCTGTGTGGGATCGTGTAAGCGTGGTTGAGGTAAAATGTGGTTGTGTGAGTTTGGATGTGGTGGTTGAAAATTATTTTGTGTTATAGATGTCCTTAAGTCAGAGTCTACTGCCTTCTTTTCTTGCTGAAGTACTTGATGTACCTTTCTGCTATGGCCCGGCAAACGGGGTTTTATGTGTTTGTACTGAGCATTTTATTGCTATATTATATAATGTGTATAGCCTGTAGATGAGGGCGGAATGTTTATGGCTATTCTAGTTTTGTGGCTACTCGTAAGAAATTGTGGTTTAAAGGGGAGTATGTGTGACTGTAGGAACTTATGTACCCGGGGGGTTAGGTGAGTAAGAGTATGTACTTTGTTTTATCATGAGATTGTGATGTAGGTTCTTTCGGTTATCGATTATTTGTGTTGGTTGTGAGTAACCGATATATTTATATATTTATCATAATATTCTTATTGTATTGTATCGTGCATTGGCAATATGTCCCAGTAATATTATGTAAATAGTGTATACCCGAAGGGATTATGGATTTATTTTTTATTATTGAACCTGCTACAGGGGTCACCTACATGTTATGTTCTTGTTGTTGTTCTTGTGTACATAGGGTTAAGATTGCCCATCTTTCTTAATGTTATGTTTTGTCACAAGCAATATTTTCTAGTATATTTGTGTAACCTCTTGTGTTTGTTAATATTGTGATTGTTATTTCCTATTGTACGTTCTGAGAGATTGTGTTTCAAAATGTGTTTATATTCAATGTGTATCAACCCTAGTTTAAGGGGTTTTTATGTTAAGCTATGTATTGTATTTAAAAAAAAAAAAAAAAAAAAAAAAAGACTCCTGTCGATAAAATAAGTAATAATTTCTCCCCGTAAACTGCAAATAACTCTACCGTGCAATTCTGAACTCGAAATCTGGCATTACTAATGGTGACATTATTGAACCAAGCATTACTCAAGCCTATATGTATTCATATCTGAGTTAATGGGTACTTGAGCCACGTACCGTATTTTCCGGCATATAAGGCGCACAACAGAAGTACCATAACAGTCAATCAGTAATCATATTCAAGGGTTAATTACCCTCATACTTTACGCTAAAGCGTAACCGAAAGCCTGCTCTTGACCTTGAGCATGTAAGGTGCAGGGGGATTTTCCAAGACTTTTGTGGGGGAAAAGGAGCGCCTTATATACCGGAAAAAAACGGTAATTAAGTACAGTTTTAACGGAGTTGATATACAACTTCACCTGCATCTAGGCACTTCCCCAGAATGATCTATAATGACAGTGTTAAAAAAAAAAAAAAAAAAATTACCTTCTTCATCCTATTACCTAATATCTTTGCAAAAATCTTGTAGTCAGAACACATTAGTGAGATAGCTCTATATGCACTTAAAACACTCCCCACTTGCTTTTTCCGAACCAACACCACTCCAATACTTTGTCTGACTTAGCTTGCCCTCCCGCAGCATACAATTCATGACCTCCACCAGACAAGTCTTAATATGCTCCCAATGAACTCTGTAAAAATCATTTGAAATCCCATCGATGCCCGGTGCTTTTTTCCCGTACTCATGTTAAACACTGCCTCCTCAACTTCCCCCACACTAATCGCTCCTCCATCTCCATCCCCTCCACTTCTTTCTGCCCCAACCCACCCCCCCCCCTCCAACACTTCCTCAAAAGCATCGCCCTCCCCCCCCTTTTTTCCATTTCTCTCGAAACCAGAAATCAGTATAATTAGTCATGCCTTCTGTAGTAGTAAGCACCTGTCCCTTATGATATCCACCCATATCCTCACTCACCTCTAATTGCAAAATAAATTGACTCCTTCTGTCTTACCCTAAACGTCTTAAAACACTTCCCGAAGGTTTTTCCCCCCACAATACAGCCTCCAATCCCGCCCTCACACGCACGGCATCAAATCTGTCATTGTGTATCTCCGCCAGTCTACCTCTAAGTTGCTCCACGGTCCCATATGCTTCCCCACTTCCTCCTCATAACACTCATTCAGCTGACATTCCAAATAATTCTGTTTAAACCCTACCTCCACCTGGCCTCTTCCCGTCCCCTATTTTTAAAGAATCCAACAATACCAGGGTTAGCTCGCTTCTCCCACCATTTCCCAAGACACACGACCCCACATCCCTTGATCCCCCAAAAAAGAGTGCCACAATCCCCAAAAGCCTCACTCACCCCCTCCCCCTTCACAAGTCTCGCATTTAATTTCCAATACCAGTGTGTATTTCCCAACCATACCCTCCCAATCAAGATCGCAATAACCGCCCTGTGGTCCGAAAACCCCACATCGAAGGTCCTAACTCCAGAACTCGTATTGCCTCCGTAGCATAAGAGCCTATCCAGACGTGCAGCATAACCCCTTCGTACAAATTTTATACTCAATCCTCCAACCACCCCTCCCCACTACATCTAAAACTCTCACATCCCCAACACATTGCGTAAAAAACCCCAACACACACCCCGGGCCCCCTCGGTTCCACATCACCCTGTTTATACACAATTCCAATCTCCCCCTATCACAGTAACTAAAGGCAATCCCCTCAAATAAAAAAGCAAAACTCCCCCACGAAAGTTACCTAATTGCATTTCCATCCCCCCCGGGTATATCCTAAAAACAAACCCTTGTCTCACCCACTCTCCCTCTACCCGCCTACCTTCCCCCCCCACCCTCCTCCCACCCCAACACAGAAAGGGGATGGTTTCCTTCACAGCCCAGAAACCCCCCCCTTTTAAAACCTCACCATCCACTCACACTAACTTAAAACCCTCAAGCGAAAACTCACATAAAAACTTGTAATTATGCTCCTGTATGAAACTATACCCACATCAAATCCCCTTAAAAACCTTCCCCATCCATACTCCTTAATCTCAGCTCTCAGGCCTTTAACATTAATGGGGACACCTTGGAATTTTTTACAATTAAGGGGGCTTTCCCCCCCCTTTTAAGGGTTCTTAAAAGGGGTGGTTTTTGACATACCACGTTTGTCATTTGGGCTATCCAGACCTCCTTTTCCCCCCCTTTTCCCTTCGACCCTTGCAGCACCAAAAACCCCGGGCCCCCCCATTTCCCGTAGCTCTACCCGGTCTTCCAAGGTTTTTTTTTCCCAGAACCTTTTCCTGGCGTTAAGACATTTTCCTTCAGACGTCCCAGCTGCCGCTTACGTGTGCCACCTCCCCTTTTTGCCTCACATCCATTCCCCTCCTGGTGCACCTCAACCTCCACCGTGTGCGCTTACTCCGTTCAAAGGTTTTCTACACTTTTGAGCACTGCTACCCCCTCCAATACCCTCCCTCCTTCTCCCCTTCCGACTTTTTCCCCCTCCCCCAAGAAGTCTTTCAAGACCTCGCCCCAACAGACATCCTTTGAAAAAGTCACTTCTGTCAAAAAGTCTCATCCGTAGATGGCGTCAGACACAGTTCCCACGGGTAAGTGGCCACGCTCCCACCCCACCCCCGCTCTGTCTACTTCTTCACTCCAATTCCAGACGCCTGTCTTGCAGCTTCCCCGTCTCGGTGCCAAGGAGGCGCTGTCGTTCCACGTTGTTGGACCTGTTCCCCCCGCCCTGCCTTTGAGGGCTTGGGCCGCCATATGGCATAAGACCCGCACAGCCTACTGCCCAAACGCTGTCCGCATAATAAAAAAAAACCTGTGTTTCTGAACTCTTCCCATCAAACGTACGAGGCATATTGTCTCAATTCTTTTCAATGTGAAAGCCCCCTCTGGCAGCCCCAAAAAAGGCCCCCCTTTCCCACACTCCCACTGTGCCGAAGGATCTTGCCATCCCTGGGAAATACCTCCACAACATCAATTCCAAGGCCCCAAGGGGACATTTTCTCACCTTTACCACGTTACATAGCTTGATACGTCATGTAGGCAACCTCCACTGCAGAATTAAAAGGTCATCCTCTTTTCTTGAAAGCTCGACTATGCTGGGTAAAACCCAACTCTTGAACTTGATGAAGATCCGTACACCCATTTCCTGCTACCCATACAACTCTTCGTTCGGTTGCCCTCACATGGCGGAATGATACTTGGCAGAAGCACCTGCATTGTAGAACTACTCAGGGCACCACGTACCAGCACCACACAGACAGTATTCACCCTGCGTCCAGTCTGTCCCCATTTTGATTGCTCAAAAAAGGTAAAACTGCGCAGAAAATCCTGAATCGGGAGCGCCTGCGCAGCACGTCCACTCAGCCCAAGCGAAGAGGACAAACCAACAATGATTCTTCTTTTTAATTTGGGATATGAGAAACACGGGGGGTTTTGAGGGGATCAATTACCTTCAGGAAACTGTATGAGTAAAAAGGAGCTTTAATTTCGCAAAGGGAAAAGTCTGGATTTGTGACTGTGAGCCTCTTATTTTCAATATGAGTGAAGGTTCATATTATGTAATTATCTTTTTAACAATTTTTTTTTTTATTTTTTTTTAAAATATAGAACAAATACAATAATTTTAAAGTATAAAAAATTAAAAACCAACTAATATACAAAACCCCTGTACACATCCCGGACATTTAAGAACACCAAATAATGGGCCCTATTACAACCAAACATAAAACCCCCAAACCCTATACATAACCCAAACCATAACAAACCCCCAAAACCCTATACATAATACAAACCCTCCTTTTACAATAAACATTTCCAGTGCGACACAGTACACTTCTCCCCCCCCCCCGTATGACATCCCCCTTTTTAAATAACATACATTAATTATCCTAATCCCTTTTCGTATCGCCTTGGGCTGTGCGGACAGGGCGCAGTAGCTCCTGATTCCCTTTGTGTCTGCGCGTTTTCACCACTACCACAAAACAGAGGAGGACGCAGGGGCGTCAATACTGTCTGCCTTGATTTTGACTGGCTCTTTTTAAAAAGTCAGAAACCTATTTTCTGACGGCGACCTGAGAGATACTATGGAATTGCCAAAGAAACCTTTACAGGTCATTAAAAGGGAAACGAGGTTATTCGTCAAATTCAGACAAGCTGCACCTAGAGAATAGGTTCTAAATACCAGGGTGTGTAAAGCGTTAACCCTGGGTTACTGTCCGCCTTCGAGATTCTGCCGTTTTTACACATGGGTGAAAGTGCGCAACGTACCCTTTGAAGTGGACGAAAGCGATTTAAGGAACGTTTTTGACCCTTACGGACCGGCACTGGGGGCGTTGGGGAACTGGGGTGACGGCCCCCCTTTTTGGCATTCCGGAAAGGTCGTTTTTCTTTGAAAAAAGTCCCTTAAACATCCGATTTCCTCGTATTGGTAAGGAGGGCTTCAAACGCAAGTGTATGTGACATATTGTAAAGGTGCAGTGTAGAATCTTGGGGGGTATGCCAATTGCAGCACAATGTCCGACGAGGCGTGGGAAAACAGAGGTCGTGACAGGAAGGAGGGGACAACGACCGCAGTCATCACTGGGCTACCAGCGTGGGAAACTGTGGAGTGAGGAGGTAAGGGGGGGAGACAGAGGAGTCACCTGCCTGCTAACTCTACCCGGTGTGGAGAGGACGTAGGGTGGTGTCGGCGACGCTGGGGATGCATACGCACCCGCCCAGGGTGGGAAGGTCAATTCGAGTGAGGTTTTTGGTAGGTGTTAGGTCGCTTGGCGGGGTTGCGTGCAGGGGGCTTAACTTTGCATCAGCGTGTAATTGTAGCGAATGTGCTTTTGTTTGGTAAGCTGTGGCATGTGGTAAGTATGTATCCGTTAGTTGCGTGTGATGAGAAACGTTTATTGAAGCGTGTATTTAGATATATATGGGGTTCAGGTTGTGATTGGTTAGCGAGAGATGTTGTGTATTTACCGACCAGTCGGGGTGGACTGGGGTTAATGAATCTGCACATGAGAATATTAGGTATGTACGTTAAACATAGTTAAAACCATACCCCCGGCCGGGATTGAACCCGCGTCATAGAGTCTGCAATCGTGTCATTACGATTTCTTGAGTCATGTTAAACATAGTTATTTGCGTGAGGGGGGGTTGGTACAGGTTTGAATTGGATTCGAGGGGATTTGGTACGATGGATGAATGGTTGGGGATGTTACGAGATGCGAGAACAGCTGAGGGTTTTAATTTATGCAAGGGATCCAAGCCGAATCAAGATTAGAAAACTGGCAAGGGTGGGAGAGAGGGAGGGGGTGGCTAGCATAGAGGGTATATATCCAATGTATGCATGGCGTGATATTTGGGGGTCGCTTGAAGGAGTTCGATTGAGGCCGGGGTACGGGAGGTCATGTATAAATTCCTTCACAATATATTGCCTTCCGGGGAGGTTTTAGCGAATAGACGTGTACAAGTGGGTAAGGAGCGTTGTGTGTGTGGGGATATTGACACGGCTTTCCACGCAGTGTTTTTTTTGTGGAGAGATTGGAAGCGGTAAGAGTGTGGTTTAGCAGAGTTATACAGATGGTGGGAGGTGAGGGAATTAGTGTCTTAAGAGCATTAAGTCTAGATGTGGGGGGGGGTAGGGTTGCCGGTACAAAGGGCGATTGGATATCTAGTCACTGACTTTGTATATACCTCATGGGCCTGCAGACACATATCAGCAAGAGAGAGGATCAGGGCGCTGGCAGCGATTTTTTATGGTACACAGCAGAGGAATAGAGAGATTGCTGGGGGTAGATGGCTTTCGATTTTTTCAGTGGGATATTGTAATTTTCATGTTCGTGATTTATGGGAATTAGTACCATAGAGGGTAGACGTGGCTGGCCTTTTCGTGTGTGAGGGAGAGTGACGGTTGGATTCGAAATGGTGAGGAATAATGATGAAACATTGGGAAGGGGCGGTCATGTAAGGTCATGTAAGGTCTAGAAGGTATAAACGAGAACGAACCGGGGCTTTGAAAAATTTTTTTATGTTATATTGTTTGCCAAGTGAATAGATCGATTAAAATGTTCGTTAACCTTTTATAATACACATCATTTGTGTAGCAGAATCGACACATGCTATAGTAATATTGTCGTCAGTATGATGACGCCTTAAGGTTAGATTTTGAAACTATAGAGGTCTGAGCAATCCCTGGCATACGTCGGCGACCCTCGTCGCTATTAGTTATACACTGATGTACCTTAGGGTCGACATTTAAGATAATTGTATTGTTGTTGTGATACTGATAATGGATAAATGTCGAACACCGATGCATGAGATAATCTCAAGCAATGGCCTGTCGTGTATTGCTAATAGGTGAACGTAACGGTCATATGTGTATATATCCTGCTAATGCTTGGCTTAGCTCAAGCATATTCAAAAAAGTATGTATTTGATGTATGGTTCTTTAAAAGGTATCAGCCTTCACATGGCTTATATAATCTGGGATATATGTATATGAACCTACTATCACAATCTTTAATTATTACGTGTTTTGCATTTTTTTCTACGTTAATGTTACTCAATGCCAGATTTAGGCTTGTTATATAACTTCTCATGATGTATTTTTGTGCTTCAAATAGGGAAATAAGGTTTTAATGTACTGTAACTAGATCGTTTTGATACCTTACGATAGGATTTTGTTATTTGTATGGATTGTACTTGTATACATAATGTTAAATCTTTTACTTGCGGATGTGTCTTGCCCAGTGTTTAGGTGGGGTTTCATTGTGAAATGCCCTAATGTAATGTTTATTATAGGCTTTGTTTTGCCTAACGTTTTAGGTTCTGTATTTTTTTAAATTTTGTAGGTTGTGTGACATTTACAGTGCAACTTGTGCAAGGGGTCTTATTTAACAGAGCAGTGGGGGGTTGGTGTGAGCGCTGACATAAATTGTAAGCTTTGTTTGTGTTAATGGTTTTGTTCCGTGCTGGAGCTCTGTTAGGCGCTTCCAGCACTTTGCGGGACGTATTATGGTGGTATGTCTTGGCAATTTTATTGAAGGCTTAGGTTTGCCTTTTGTTTCATTATTGTAATGTATAATGTTTTTATTCCTATGTTTATCATATCTTCTGTGTGCTTTGTGCAAGGAGGTTTTATTGTACAGTTGTAACAGGAGTGTATTGTAGGTTTAGATTCTGTTAGTGTATTTTCTGAGCAGGTATTATCATGCTCTTTTCAATTGTTAGGTGATGGTTACCCTTAATACGATATGATTGTAACACTTGGGGTCTGATGGGGGTTGACACTAGATCATTGTATTTGCAAGTGGCTAATTGTTGTGTTCTTTTATTTAATCTTGTATGTGTTCTTTTTTCAATAAAATATAAAAAAAAATTATCCTAATGAATGGTCATACCCTGACCTCATCAAAACCTTAATAAGGCATTGTTCGCATCGCTATTGGGCCGTGCGGACGTGCTGCGCAGTCGCTCCTGATTGAGTTGGCTTTTGCGCAGTTTACCTGTTTTCACTTGGATATCAAAATGGCGGAACGTACAGGACGGAGAATAAATACTATCTGCATTGAGCTGGTTCGTGGTACGTTAAGTGGAGTTACGATGAACGTCCTTCTCCCTAACATCATCAGGGATACATATGGTATTCCCAATGAGGAATTGTATGGCGTCGCTCTTAATGGTTTGACAAGAATCTTCGTGAAATTTGTACGAGCCGTCTTCTACACAAGAATTGTAGAGCATTACCAGGAACAACACATGAGTGTGAATTCAGCGATGGATGTCGTTTTACATGACGTCTCTAAGTACTTCACATGGGTGAAGGTACGAAATGTACCCTTCGAGGCCACGGCATATGGTCTACAGGAGTTTTTTAACAGTTATGGGACAGTGCATTCTGCAACATGGGGGTGTGGAGGGTGGTTTCCGTATGAAGGGGTCCCGGAGGGTTTTTACCCCCTTTAAAATGTCTTTAACAAGGCCTATACCATCCTATGTTACGATGACCGGTCATAGAACACAGGTTTATGTGTACTATACTGGTCAGAGGAAAACATGTCTGTGTAGCTCTTATGAAACACATGGCAGCCCAGTGACCTAGGAGGCAGGCTCCCCAAGTCTGGGAGCTCCAATAGTGATTCAGCAGCCGTGTGATTTGGTTGCCTGGCTCTGGTGCCTCGGGGAAGCGGAGGACTGACCTCTGGAGCGAGGAGGTCGAACGGGAGGTGGCGGCGGCGGAGACGTGGTGTCACTCTCCAGGGCGTCGGGGGAGTCCCAAGGTGACATCTGAGGAGTCTTTAGTGTAGGAAAATTCGACCCAGGATGGTTCATTGGCGGATGTGATCAAGGATTTTCTGGATGGGGAGGAGCCCCGTGCAGAAGGTGTCCTCAGTTTATGTGAGGCGGAGAGCTGGAGGGCAACAAATCGTGGAGGAAGACTTGGTATGAAAGGACTGGAGCGTGTGGTGGTCGTGGAGGTACACCAGGAGGATTCGCCTGATGGTGATATGTGTGTAAGTGGAAGTTCAAAGGGAAAAAGGGAACTGCTGCGTCAGAGATGGATGAGGTCATTACCCCGGGGGCAGAGGCCGGGAAGAAGTCATGGGCAGCCCGTGGTGGAGCCGATGCCTCATAGTGGTAGAGGTGCGCCTGAGTTGCACAGTGGGAGGGGGGAGGGGGGAGGTGACTGCACAGGAAAACTCGAGTGGCAAGGGAACAAAGTAATGTGAAAAGTACAGTGAGTAAATCCCAGCGGCATAGGGAAAGCCCCCCATTCTTTATAAATTTCAGATGTGTCACGCTTAATGTTAATGGACTTAAGACTGAGGTTTAAGAAAGTTTGGTTGGAGTGTTTTTTACGGCGGTTTGATGGTTTACATTTGCTTTTTGCAAGAGCATAATCACAGGGCTGGATGTGAGTTGCGGGTGAAAGGATATCGGATGTATGTTACCAGTGGTTTGCAACTGAGAGGGTGGGGTAAGCAGTGGCGGTAAAGAAGACCAGCCCTTGCGTGTCATCGGTTTTGGGAAGAGAGGGGGGGGGAGGGTCGTGAGGGAGGATGGTTTTCTGGGGTGTGAGGTCGAGCTAGTTTCGTAGGAGTTTACATGCCAGCACTAGTAATACCAGGTTAAAAGTAGATTTTGTCAGGGAGGTATTGCTGTATCACTTGAGAGGTTTGCCTGCTACAACAGTAATATGAGGTGATTGGAATTGTGTGATTCGGAGAGTGGTGATGTCGAACTGAGAGGGGCGGGTTGTGTGTTGAATGTTCTGAGGGATGTATTGCGAGATATTGGGGTTGTTGATGTGGTGGGGAGGGGGGGATACCTAGTGGAGCACACGTTCGTCCGTAGGGGATATGAGGCGCGATTAGACAGAATCTATATTAAGCAGGGTATAGATGTTGTGAGGGTGCAAACCTTCGATGTGGGGTTTTCTGATCACAGGGCGGTAATAGCAGATCTGATGTGGGATGGAGTGGTGCGTATTTATTCTGGGTACTGGAAATTAAATGTTAGGCTTCTTAAGGAGGAGGGGGAGGGGTCTTTTTTCAGTGATTGGTGGTTGCATTTTTGGGAGGCTAGGGACAGGGAGATAGATCTGTTAGATTGGTGGGAAATGCAGGCCAAACCTGAAATAGCGATTTTTTTTTAAGGTTAGGGGACGAGAAGAGGCGAGGTGGCGTTTTGGGTTGCAAAATTATCTGGAGGGACAGTTGCAAGACTGTTATGTTGGGGGAGTTGGTAGGAGGAATGACATGGCCAGTCTTCGGAGTAGAATAGCTGAATTACACAATGATAGGTTTGATGCAATTAGGGTTAGAGCAGGGTTAGAGGACGTATTGTGGGGTGATAAGCCGTCCCGGTTTGTTTTTCGTAAATTTCGAGACCGCAGAGAGTAACCACCATTCTACAATTGGAGATAAGCCCTGGGGTGGGAGGGTATCCAGAGGGTCGGGCCTATCCAATCGGAAAGTATGATCTCTATGGATAGTTGGTTTATGGAAAAGGAGTTGGAGGGAGGGGGGGTTCCTGGGGGGTATTTTTGGGGGGGGGGGTCCATAGTTTTTTAAAGTGAGCGGATAAGGGGGTTGGAGGGTGGTATAAGTGGGGTTGAGGTTTTGGAAAAGGCAGTTTTCGGATGAGTCCCAGGAAAACCCCGGGAAAGACAGAAACCCAAATGATTTTTTTTAGAGACATTGGGGGTGTATTGGGAAAATGCTTTGTTAGGGTATTGGATCAATTTAATTAGGGGGAATTGGGCAATCACAAAGTAGGGGTGCATTTTTGGTGCCAAAGCCGGGGGGGAGAAGAGGTTTTTCTTTTTTTTTTTTTTTTTAAAGAAACATACACATAAATGCTGCCTGCTCATGAAGTCGGGCGCATCGTCGGTGACGTCAATGTGATGGGGGAGCAGACCACAGCAAAGGCCTTGGGACATCTTGCCGGTAACTCCGGGTTTTGTAGATTTCGTGACATCGCCCAAAACCCACGTGGCGTCGTGTCCAGTGGTGTCGGATCTAGGGGCATGCTGATCCACGTAGCTTCGAGTGGCCTCGGGCACTGGGTCCCAGCTCGGGCAATGAATCACACAAAAAAAAACGCAGAAAACACGGAAAGGGGGATGGGCATGGTGGTGTATGGATTTGGTGGCGAGGAGCGTGGGTGATGTTGGCGGGGGAAACGGGCCTTCCTCCCCCTCCTCCCCCACCAAAACACGGGGGAGGGGGCTCCACTGGACGCAAAAAAAAAACCCCAAAAAACTCTCCTCGGTTTGCTGAAACAGCGGGGCTGAGCTGAACAAAAACAGCAGCAACATCAAGTGATGCGAACCCGTGCTTGAGAAACAGCGTGGGACCTGTAGCGGGGAACGCTGTAGCGTGGGGTCACTGTGACGCCACTTACAATTCTCGAAGAAATTTCGGTAATTTGGCTGGATCTGTTGTACCTGTGTCTGGATGCTAAAAACTGCAGACACGACATCGGATAACTCTTTTGAGAGACGGATGTTCTTGCATGGGAGAGAGTGGATATTTTCATCCCCTTCCTTCCTCGCTTTGGGCAAAACACTGCTGCGCCACACTGCTACCTTTTATAACGGAATTTTTTGGTAATCTGAAAGCGGGTGGTTAATGTTTCGTTTGGGAGGCTTTACTTTATTGTTAAGTCTGGTGGTACACAGGCTTGGGTGTTTGTCCCCTGGCCGGGGGGCCCTCCCACGAGAGGAGCTGGGGGGGCCTTGTGTTTGCCGCTAGGCTGCTGTGTGATGAGGGGGAGGAAGTTGGGCAAAAACTGAAGTGGCAAAGGCCCATAGGTGGCAGCACCCTGGCGCGAAAAATTTAACTAAGCAGGGCTGTTGTCAGACAGTACAGGTGTTAATAAACCCTAATAAAAAAAAAAAAAATACCGACTTCCAAAAAAACAGTCAAGTCATTATAAAAAAAAGTAGGGTAAGTCCACAATCCCTATATATTGTATTATATGTGCATGCTTAACACATATACGGATTGCACATGTGTTCGTACAGAACAAAAAAGGATTTTTTAAAATAGAAAAAAAAGAAAGGGGTTCACCCTTTTTTTTTTCCCAAAAAATTGAAAATACCAAGAAGTTCACAAACCAAAACCTCACACACACAAAAAGTTAATGTTTGAATTTTCACTCAAAAAAATTGTATGCCTTCATACTTGGGGGGTTTTTAAAACCCCTTTTTAAAAAACTTTTGTATTCTGTACATAGTTCATAATGTCCCCTTCAATACGATAAAAAAAAAAACTTTTACAAGGATAAAACTATCTCAGATCGAATATAAAAACTATCCTCACTAACTATGAAAATAATCCCCCATAAAAATGGTTCTTTTTAAAAAAATAAAAAAAAAAAAACAGAAAATCACATACAAATTTTTAAATCTGTGGTTTTACAAAAAATTCATAAGGTCGACATACCCCCCAGCCCCCCACGGCTCCCCGCAAATAAAATTTACCCCCAAACAAACACCTTGCAACTAGTAACCTTTCCCTCAGGATCCCTCACTCCAAAAAAAACGAACCCCCTTCCCCTTTACCCCTCACCAAACGGGGAGTAGACGTTCAAAAAAGTAAGTCCACGATATCCCTCAGGAAAACTAGTTCCCCACCTTCCCCCATATAATTGTTTGTTCCTACACAGTGTCCTTTTAAAAACAACCGCCAACGCTTTTATCCTAATGTTTCCCTCCACCTCCCTCATACCCCAAGAGACATACAAGTAATCAAATATTACGTATCTGATAGCCCTCCCCACCTCGTTGGGCATCCCTCCCATATCTAACATTAAAGCCCTAAGGGGTGATATCTGACCCCCCCCCAATAAAAGAAAACCCTCTTCAACCACAATCTTACCACCTCCAAAGCAGAACAAAAACATACTACATGGAAAGCAGTTTCAGCTTCCCCACAAAAACCGCATGACGCCTCTCTCACAAAACCCATTCGTCTTAGCACCTCTTTCGATGTTAACGTCCCCATAAGAAATCTATATATAATTCCCTCGCTCTTGCCTCTATTCTTAGTTTACTAAATTCCACCCATATCACTCTCCAATCATAGTGGGATCACTGCCATCCCCCCCCATTGATTCCTGACGACGACCCACACCCACCAACCGTTTTTACCTGAGTTTTTTAACATTGCGAACCTTTAACATAAACCTCAACATATCTCACACTCCACTAAGTCCCTGCCCCCCCACCAATTGGGATATCCCCCCTCAACTCCCCCCCCCGAAGACCCCTTTCCCCGCTGCCCAATATACCCTGCTTCACATAAGCGCCTTCACCCTACCCCCCTAATGCCATCAATCCCAATCCCCCCTGTCTTCCGCAGTCATTACCAAATCTTTCCCCCAACCCAACCCCTCCCAAAACCCCACACTCCCTTTAAAAAACTCTTTTTTGAAATTTCCCATAATTTGATTCGAAGGGATAAATTTCCGCACCCCCACATCTTACAAAAAAAATCAGGTATTTACCACCACAACCTTTGATGAAAGGTTACTTCCCCGGCCCATGACCCTGACCCTATCAAAGCCTGCCCTTACAATTCTGAATTTAACCCCCCTTGCTCTCCTGTGCATCTCCCAAATGAAAAAATCCCAAAATTCTTTTCCTTTCTAAGTTACCCCACCAAACCCCTTTCCCCCAAGCCCCGCCTCCCCAAGCGCCTACCTCCAGAAAACCGTGATTTCTGTTATTAACCTGCCCCCAGTAGCATCCCAAAAATCTAAAGTCCCCCTCCCATTTTTACTTAAATCTTCTTCTCATTAAGTAAAACAGTTGTTCATCTAATAACCAAAAATTTTCCCAAAAAAGCCCCCACCACCCCCATCCCCCCATCCCACCATCAACCAAAAAAAGAAAATTCTGCTTTAAATGCAAAGAGTATTTGGGAGAGTGGACCCCCTGCCTTAAACCCCTCCCCATGTTACAGGATACCCAACCTACCTTTACCCGTACTCTCATCGATGCATCCGCATACAAATTCCTCACCCCTCCCCCCACCCCCCCTCCCCAAAACCCCCTTTCCACCCCTACCTCAATCAAAAATTTCCTACCACATAATCAAAGCTTTCTCCCCAAACCAGACCCGGGGTACCCCTTATATCCCTCAAGGGAAAACCCCAATCGTCCATGACCTACCCGCATACTCCTCCCGGGATTCCAAACTGTCCCCCTGTATCACCGCCCAATGACCTTCTTAGTCTATTCCCCAAAATTTTCGCAAAAACCCTTTAGATTGAAAAAACCCCCAGGGGTACCCGTGTAAGCTCCTTTTTCCCATTTTCAGGTTGGGCCAGATGTACAGTTCCAAACGTTTGAAAACATTGGTATATCCACTTCTCAGCCTCAAAAGGCAGTTTTGGAGCTTAACCCCCGAAAAATTCGTGATACATCCATCAATTGACCCTCACTGCCCCGGGTTACGTTAAAGCTGACATCTTTATAACGAACCACCAACGCTCTATACTTGGCAGTTAGCACCTTCACGAAATTTTATCACACCGTTCAGTGCCACTCCATACAAATCCTCACTCTGATGCCGTATTCTCTCTCACAATTTTGGGGAATAACACATCAATGACGTAGGCGTTAAAGCCCCACAATTTGGGCCATGCCCATTTTTCATCTTTGCCAACTGGCGCCCCTGTTTTTGATGAGTAGCTCGTCTGGGAAAAAAGTAGAGGGGTGCAAAGCCGACACAAGGACCCAGCTTGATCAATCCTGTTGTGCCGAGGTCATTACGTGACGTCACTGCCCCCGAGTAAACAAGGTGGGTGACGCGCATATGAGGAAGTTTCTTGTTTAGACCTGCATAGGGGGACCAAAAATTTGATCCAAGGAGTGGAGAGTAGCTCAAATCTTTGATTATTGTATGAGAAAAAATTGTTCAAGGGGGGGCGGGGAAATTTTTTTTTTTTGGGGGAAGATGGAGAGGGGTCTTTATCCAAGGGAAATGGACAGGAAATTTTTCAAGGGTGGTGGGGGTGTGTGGGGGGGGAGGTTTGATCCAAGGGGATGGGCAGGGAAAATTTGGGCTTAGAGGTAAGGGTGGAAAATGGGGGGTGGGAGGTGTGGGGAGGGAGATGGGGGGTAAAACTTGATCCAGGAGTTGGAGCAGGGATATTGGGTTTTGAGGGGGATGGGGGGGACTTGTCCGAGGAAGGGAGCGGGGAAATTTGGGCAAGAGGGTATGGGAGATGGAAGTGGGTGGTGGGAGCTGTGGGGGAAAATGGAAGGGAAATCTTTATCCAAGGAGATGGGGAGCACAAGAAAAGAAATTCAAAACAAAAAAAATCGAAAAAATGGGAAAAAAATTCGGAGAGCAGGGGCGATCCGGCGGAAGGTGCGGCATTTTGCGGGAGAGCAAGGGGGGGAGGGGGTCGAGGGGGGAAGGTGGGGCGAGGTTCGAGGGGGAGCTGTGGGCGAGGGTCCAGAGGAGAGAGGGGTGAAGAGGGGCAAGGTCTAGGGGGGTTCGAGAGGGGGAGGGGGAAGGGGCGAGGCTCGTGGGGGAGCGGGGGGGGAGGGGGTTGCGATCGAGGGCACGTGTGAGGTCAGGGTCATTATCACAAAGGGGTGATTTTTCACACCTAGGTGGAAAAAGGTGGCATCCTTTGAGAAGCCACTCTGCATTTTCTTCACTACTGTAGTAGTTAGGGGTAGAAGTAGTAGTAGTCGTATAGTAGTAGTTAGTAAATAGTAGTAATGTTTGTAGTGGTAGTAGTAGTAGTAGTAGTAGTAGTAGAAATATTAGTTTTGATAGGAGTAGTTGTCTTAATAGTCTTAGTAGGATTGGTAGAAGATCAGTAGTGAAAATAAATGTAGTTGTTGTAGTAGAAGTGCCAACAGTGACAATAGTTATAGCAAACAGCAGGGCAATAGGGATCAGAAGTAGTAATAGTGAAAAAAACAGTAATAGTGACAAGAAGCTTCAAAAAACAAAGGTAGCAGTGGGGAATAAAACCAGTGGTAGCAAAGATAGTAATATCATTAAAAGTAGTAATAAAAACAGTAGTCGTAGTAGTTATTGTTGTTGTTGTTGTAGCGTATTTAAATTAATTAATCATTATTTCATATTTACAACATGCAACAGTTATACAAACCCACGTATCCCATGTCCCACTCAAAAAAAATTATTGCTCTCTGCTTTCCCTCGTTGCTCATTTTTAAATTTAAACACCCATCTGATTTCATGGTTTTGCATCAACTTATACACAACTTCCACAGTTTACGTCAGTGTCAGAATACATAAAAAAAATTTTAAAATTTAAATTTATTTATTTTTTTTTTATTTGACACAAAAAAAAACTCCTTAGAACGGGGGTTTTAAACCCAAAGGGGGGAAATTTCCCCCTCTGGGGGAATTTTCAGGTGTTTAAAGGGGGAAATTGGGTACCATTACTAAAAAAATTTGGATTGCCAAGATGAATTTGTGTAACTGAAGACGATTCGGGAGCAGGAGACATGTTCGATGTGAAATCAGTCAAAATTTTGGTTTTTGATTTTTCGATTCCCATAAAAAAAAAGTGGCAGAAAGGACTATCCATAAATTTGCTTCCATTTGTGTCGCATTTTTTCGTGAGCGGGTTTTTTTAAACTTTTTGTAAATGAAAACAAAGCAACGAAGTAGATGGAGGTTGAAAACGCGCAGCGTTTTTGGGCCCTTTCAAGTACTTCTCCGTGTATCCACGAAATGACAAAAAAAAAAACAATCACAGGTTTCTCCTGAGTAGTCCATCAAATATAATGAAATTTCAATACCCCGGCGTTCATTTCATTTTTAAATTTTTTAGTGTTTCCTCATGTTTCCTTCATGTCCCAACAACTCTAGAGAATCCAAAATGTTTTTCCCCACATAAAAAAACAAAAAAAGGCACAATCCGTGACTGGGAAAGATACACAAATAAACCCCCACATAGA
>NC_069406.1:5417572-5435072 GCF_026875155.1 Cherax quadricarinatus | reverse complement strand
ACAAATAACTAAAAAATTTTAAATTAGATATTGAAACTTTAAACGAATAACATTACAATATAACAAATATACCACTATTACCTACATATAAAATCAGATCCCGAAGTTTAAAAAATTGTCCATAAGTACATGTGGATAATTTAAATTTTTTCGAAAAAAACATGCAAACCTATATTAACTCTTCCTAAAATTAATCATCCTTGCTCTTAATTCCCTAGAATAATAAAATACAATTTAAAAAAAGAGCATTTTGAACAAAGAACATTCCAAAATTTATCATAAATTTTCCCCTAACCAAACCCAGATTTCTCTGTATTATAAAGTCAAAACAACACGAAAATTTTAAACCACAACCCAACCAATTTGTTGTGTCAGATACAACCTTGTATTACCATAAAGAAAAAAAAAAGAACAAAAAGGGAAAACCACTCTTACTTTAAAATCAGATTAATTTCTTATGTCATACTTAAATAAGTATATAAAGAGTTGTCTAATTGCAAATCACTTAAAAACGTCAGTTATAATATTCCGTCAATAAACCCACGAATAACTTCATCCATTCTTAAAACTTCAAGGGTTCGAAAAAACTTTTAAAACTACATACTTCTTTTGGCACCAAATAAATTGTGTTCCCCAAAAATCAATTGAAATTAAACGGAACTAAAAAACCATTTTAAATTTCAATTGTATAAAAAATCATAAATGCGCATAGAAAAATATGTATTGTATATCTTTGAAAATGTTCTGAGAAAAAACATTAATGGTATATACAAGAAAGAAAACATACATACAATACATACATATACTCATTACTATATATATCATATACAATTTACACATACAACACATACACATACTATATACATACTAAATACAACAACACTACATACAAAAATAACCACACATACAAAAAAGAATATTAAAACATACACATACATAGTTAAAATCGATAATTCCAAATATAACTGTATTGTACTGACACATCGGAAAAAAAATTTAAAATTGCACCCCAGAATACCTATTAACTTTCATAAAACTCATCATGCTACCCCCCTTTTGGGAAAACCACCCCATTTCCCCCCCCTTTACCTGCCTTTCAACCCCCGAAAACCCCGAAAAAGTGAAATTTCCTAAAACCCCTCATTAAATCCCCCCCCCCACTCCCCCCATACACCTCCTTTTTTTCCACTTTGCCCATAAAAGTTGCTTTTAAATGCATTAATTTTTTCACACACGTTGTCCTCTCATAGCCCAAGACATAAAAATATAATCTGAAATTTTATATACCCTACCGATTCTCTACCATCTGATTCACCCCACCTATGTCAAAGCTTAAAACCCTAACACTGCAAACCCCCCCCCCCCCACTAACCTTTTACCTTACCCCCCCAAACCCTTATTAGTTCATAATTCGCAAAAAAATAACTATAGGAAACAGTCCCCCATCCCCCCAAAAGCCTTGCATATCCCTCCCCCCGTATTTTTATGAAAAAAACCATTCCAACGGTAAGACCCCATGAAAAAAAATTTATACTTATTTCTCGTATTTGGGTTTTAAAAACGTAATTTGTTAAAACCCCCCCCAGATTTACCCCAATCATACATGGGATAAACCCTTTCCCACTGCTCCCACTGCCTTCCCTTCCCACCCCATCGGGTTTCCCAATTTAATATGTGAAGGATCGCTATTTTATGAGGCCCCGTAACATTGCCTCACCATTATAAACTCCCTACCCCCCCACCACCGTTGCATATCCTGAGTATTTTATGAACCCGCTTCCCCCCCCCCCCTCCCGCTTAAAACTACGTTTCAAATCACACTTAATCCTCTTTTCAAAGCTTAAGCCCCACCTCCACGGCCAACCGGGATGTGACAACCGCTTACTAACCAATTCGTTTCCAGTCCCCCCAAAAAATCTAAAAAACGCGTTTTGTAACCTTTGTACTCACTAAATATGGGATATATTGCGCTACATGCCAAAGTTTACTATATAATGGACTTCTTTTGTAATTCTTTTTGAGCGTTAATGTGACTCGTAAACCATGGGGCGTTCAGTAACCATCTACAATACGCACTAATTTTTTTGTTGTGCTAACTTGATATCATTACATAAACGATCCCCAATCAGAAATTTGGGTCCCCTTTTTTTTCCATTTTTCAACTATTTCACATTCCTCACTTAACCTATCTAAAAGATCCAATACTTCGTTTTTCCTTATTAATTGCCCTCCCGAACCCTTTTAAAAAAACTTTTACAAAATTTTCCCCCCGAGGAAAACCCCTGTTACCACTTACAAAAATCGTTGTGTCATCAAATATCCAACAATCCGGGCCCCCCCCACCCCTTTCGTCACCAACCCCATTTTGCTGCCAATAAGACCCAATTTCCTCTATAAAAGGGACCTGTAAACACGCCAAAAAATATTTGTGAAAGGGGGGCAAACCTTGACTGACCCCCCTCCCTTGAATTTTTCCTAACCTTCCCTTTACCCGCACCGCAAGGGCATTTGATACATTAATTTGGCCCCTGATATAATTTCCTTCAAACCCCCGCCCTTTAATCTTCCAAATAACGCTTCCCTTTTTACACTATTTATGCCGCCCCCCCAATCTTACCCCCCACCCCCCCCCCATCCCAATTTCTCTTTCTTCAAAAAAAAAACTTCTACAAACCCTGCCCTTCTAACCTTCCCGGCACCCCATATTGTCCCTTTTCGACCTTACCCAGGACCTTTTTTTTTGTTGCTTTTTTGAAAATCTTTAAAACCCCCCAATCGTGCACGATGCTTTTCGTTTGGCCACCTTTAGGCCTAAAACGCCAAGCCACCGGTTTAAAACCCCCTGTTTTGTATTGGAATTTAATTTTCCAAAAATTTTTTTAAAAGAAATTTTTTTAAAAGTCAAGGGCCCCTAATTCCTTGGGGGGGCCTTTTTTGGCCCCCAAAAAAATCCATGCCGACTTCCCAGGCCCCCCCCAAAAAAAGTTGCTTCCTACACCCAAAACCTTCCTTGATGTTCTTTTCCCTTATTACCGGCTTTTTCTTCCCCCAAACTAATTTTTCCCCCTCATCCCCGCGTCGTAACAAAATGGCCACTTTTTACCCCTTTCATACTACCTGAACATTCAAAACCCCTTTAACTCCCTTTCCCTTTCGAATTTTGTTGACTCCCCAAAACCACGCCGGCGGCCGTCTCCCCACCAAAAAACCCCCCAATCCCGCCCTTAAGCCTTTCCCCAAAACCTTCATTTTTAAATCCGGAATTTTTTCCCTTTAGATTTCAAATTTTAATAAAAGGATAATAGCATTAATTTTGTGCATAACATTCGCGCAACTGCCCCTCAAATATTTTTGAAAACCGTATTGTAACGATTTATCTCTTCCCTCGATTAATATAATATTTCCCTTTAAAAGTTTTTTTTGTATTGTTTCCCACCATTAACCATGGCAACATCCCCGGGCTTTACCACTAAAAGATCCCCCAAAATTTTCCAAAAGACAAAAGACTATCCTCTTCCTTTAATAACTTTACATTCAAAATTTTAAAAGATGGACCCCTCCGAGGGACCCCTCAATATCCACATCTATTACCCCCTCCCCTATGATCGGAAAAAAAACCACATCTCCAATCCACCCCCCCGCACAGTAAGCAAAGGCACGACTTCGGTCCCCAAACCCCGCCCCATAACCCCGTTTAAAAGAAGGTTGTTTACCACCCTCCCCCCCACACACATCCTTTAACCCCCCCCCGGCAATATTCCCCCAAAATTTCCCAAACAACACCCCGCCCCTTGGGGTCCACACTTTACGAGTATCACGCAATTCCAATCTCCGCCCTTTTTATTGCAAAAATTTCGGTAAAACCCGTAAAAAATAGACCCGCACTCCCGAAAAAATTTAGTTTTAATACTCACGTCACCCTCAGCCCGGGCCCTATACACATACTAAACTAATGGGGAAACCCACCCCCCAAATTCCATCCCCCTAATTAACCCCCCCCCTCCCCCCCTTCACTACGCCTTATATAAAAGGGTAGTTTCCTTTACCAAAATGGCAGCCCCATTTCAAACCCTCGCATGTTTTCCCGTACACATTTAAAAACCATCAATCCCAATCAAACCGGCCTAAATTTTTGTTCCCGTAAGAATCCACATCCCACCAAGCGCACCAAATATCATTTTTAAACCCTTAAGCTTCCCCTTTGCTCTCAACCCGTTAATTTTTATATAAAACACTTGAATTCAACAAATGGGTTTTCCCCTTTTTTTCCCGCTTGACTTTCCCCCGTTCGTTTTGCAAAACCCCCTGTCCCTCCCCCCTTTGTTGGGAATCACCTTTGCAAGCCTTGATCCCTTTGGGTTCACCATTCCCTCTCTTCTTACCTCCACCCCAAAATTTTTCCAGGCGTTGGGCAGGGTTAGCACATCTCAGAATCCCATGATCGAGTCCCCTTTTGTGTCCCCCCCCTCCACCTGCATTTTTGACATCGAAGCACCGTCCTGATGCCCTCCACCTCTACTGCAGCACCCCTTTAATCCTGTAGACCTCTCGGGCGACAAACGTCATTTCTGCCATACCCTCATTCACAGCCTTCCCCAGGGAATGACCTGGGTCTTCCCCCTGATCTAGGACCCATTCCCCTAACAAGTCTCCCCCAAAGCCTTTTACCAAAAACGCCGCCCCTTCTTTCCCATATTAGGTAGTCTCCCCAAAAACCTTATGTATTCCAATGACTGAGATTCCCCTGTAGCCCTTACAACTGGGATTCAAGTCCTTTTTTTTGTTACCTCCTCACTCCATGGGGCAAACCTTTTTTGGGGCGGTTTTTAGCAAGGACGTTCTCGCCACGCAACCTGTCCATGTGCTGTTGCTGTGTGCTCTGTTCTGTTTCTGCTGTTTCCGTTGCTGTTGTGCCGGGTACCCCCTTTGTTTCTCACACGCGCCGCGATGTGGTCATATACCAATAGCCCAACGTACGTTGTTTCCCCGCATACGTTACATGATTGGTCCTTAATTCTTTCAACAAATATAGAAGGAAATAGGGTGCCGAAGAGTCATTTTAATGTAACGCCCTTCCAGCGCACCCCAACGGGCCAGTTTCCCATCTCCCTGCTTGGCTACGTGAAAAAGTCCCCCTAAGTAGAGTTCACTGGTAATATCAAAAATCATCGCCTCAAAAGGCACTTCCTGATTTTCACCCCGGTGTAATGCGAGAACATCATGAATCTCACCGAAAACGCTGTATTAACCTGTATGATGGTCTCCTGATATTGCGACCACTGCCTCGTAGACTTTTTGCAGACTCATTTAAAGAAGATTTTGTATTTTTCCCTTTAATGCGCACCAATATCTCCTCATTTGCTATACCCTAGGTATCGCGAAGATCGTGGTAAAAATAAATCCTGTTTGGGTCCTGTGACAGCACCACGGGTCATCCAAAAGCAGACAGTGTTGATTTTCTTCTGCACAGCGCCATGTTGGGGGAAAATAAAATTTCCACCAAACCAAAGCTAGGGGCAGCTCAATCAGGTAAATGCGCAAAACAAACTCAAAAAGGAGCGTCTGCGCAGCTCGTCCACACGGGTTGGAGGGGGGAGGACAATGTTTTAACATTTTAAATTAGAAATTTTGCCCAAAAATGGGGGTCAAAATACAAAAGCCATTTGGAAATTTTTATGAAACTGACCCTATGGAGCTAATAATTGGTCTGACTGGATTCCCTGGTTTTTGTTTTTATTAGTCCATACATGTAAGTAAAGGTGGATTAGGGAAGAAAAATTGTTTGACTAATTCATCTTTGCCTTTCAGTAGAAGTTTTTATTGTTTTATTAAAATTTGCTTAGGAAAAATCCCTAGAAACCGATAACAGCAATTTCAATAAAACAATAAAACTTTTTACTGAAAGGCAAAGATGAATTAGTCAAACAATTTACTTCCACTAATCCATCTTTACCTTACATGTATGGACTAATAAAAACACACAAACCAGGGAACCCCAGTCAGACCAATTATTAGCTCCATAGGGTCATTTCATATAAATTATCCAAAATGGCTTGTTGATATTTGAGCCCTTTTGTTGGCAAAAATTTTCTAACTTTAATGTTAAAAAACAACATAGAACCTTGGTTTGATAAATTAAGCTCCTTAGGTTCAGAATGATTTGGCGAAATTATGCATACACAACTTTTCACTTGTCCTATATGGCAAGAGGGAGCGTTGCTATTTAAGCCAAGATCGCAAGTTCTGCCTTTTCGGCACGAGATATATAAAATTATAAAATTATATATATATATATTATATATATATATATATATATATTTTATATATTATATATATATATATATATATAAAATATATATAATATATGCCGTGCCATAGGCAGAATTGCGATCTTGGGGCTTTTAAATAGCAACGCTCATCTTGCCATATAGGACAAGCGAAAATTTTGTGTATGCAATAATTTCGCCAAAATCATTCTGAACCTAACGAAAAAAATATATTTCACTGTGTTTGTTTAGTATTAAATTATTGTAAACAAATCTAAAACATATTAAGTTGGGTTAGGCTAAAAAAAAATTTTTCTTGTTATAATAAGGTTAGGTAAGTTTTCTAAATTCTTTTGTTGCAAAATTAAATTTTTTTACATTAACAATTAATGAAAAAAATATATCTTTTAAACATATAAAAGAAAAAAATTTAGAAAGGACTTAATTTTAAATGAGTTCTTGCTAATTGACCAGTTTTACATATTCGGCACGACCCTAATATATATATATATATATATATATAATATTAAATATATATATATAATATATATATATATATATATATATATATATATATATATATATAATAGGGATGTACCACCTCTAGATCCTCCTGGGGACCCTCTTCCTCAGAGAAAAGAATAAACTGGCTTCAGGGGGAAAAATCAAGGTTCTTTTCCCGAAGCTGTTTGAGAAATTTTCTCACTTACTTCCCCCTATATTTGATATATATTTTATTTAAAGACAAAAACCATTGGGCAAACATCTCGAAATTTCGTCCAGCTCCCCGGCGGTGGCCGTGTCCCCTGTGGTCCTTGGTTTTTTTTGAGCTTTTCACCCAGCTCTTTGAGGAACTTTAGAGCACACTTGCTCCATGCTCCAAGGGTCTCCGACCCTATTGGGATGAAATTACAGCAAGGGAAGGTCGTCATATTTGCGGATTTCTGGTTCTCCATGTAGCTGGCAGCTCCACCCCTTTTATCTAAGGAGTACGGCAAGTAGGTGTCTGCCAATGTGGCGGGCATTGGTGTAGTCCCAGGTAATCTGCTTTCCATCCTTCCAGGTAGCATAGTGGGCCCATCAGGGCGCTTTTGACTTCCCTCGGACCTCTGCACTTGGGTTCCTGTTGAGCTGGGGAACGGCTGTGACGAGGCTTCTCTTTATGATGTCTTGACCTCCTCATGTCTGGCATACTTCCCTTCTTGCTGTGTGACACAAAGAGACCATGAAGTTTGAATTGATCAGCTGTTGCCCTGCTGCAATACACATATGTTCGGTAAGGATGGGGGCGGCTAGGCGAAGAGCAACACCAATCCGAATGGCCGTGGGCCCCGTCGAGGCCTGGGGGGAATTGGGAACAGTAAAAGGAAATCTGAGTGTGGTGCCTTCACACCGGAACAGTTTTTCTTTTTTCCTAAGCTTTGGGAGCATTGTTTTGGTGATTTCTCCATGACGGTTTTTTCCCAGAGGGGGAGATGGTCAAAAAGGGGGTCTCAGGGTGTCCCCTTCACGCTGCTTCAGAAAACCGGGGATTTTGAGTAGAAAAGCAGAGACTTCCGGGGAGGATTTTTCGCAGGAAAACTGATATTTCCAGGTTCACGGGATGTTTTCACATTTGGGGAGGATTGAACCCTCAACAGGCCCTTTTTCATACCCCCCAAAGGGTCCATCATCCCGGTACCAAGAGTTGACTCGCTGCAAGGCTGGAAGTTATTTCTTTTTATTCCCAAGCAGAAGAGAAGTGAGTGATGGGTCACCCTGCGAACACCCCTGTGAAGAATTTCATTTTCCCAAAAAAAAAAAAGGTATGCTTATCCGGCTGAAAGAAGGAAAAAGGCTGGGAATCGTCCCGAAGGGCCGGCAAGACAACATCTCTTTTCACCAATTAAAACATTCTAAAATCAAGTTTGACTACGCCTTGTCTTCTGATGGGGTCCCTGATGTAGGCCCTTGCCGCGACGCGGTTTCTACCCTTAAGACGCCAAAGCCCAGTTGGTGTGGCGGGAGTAAACTGGCAGCTTCTGGAAAATTTTCTACGCTGCTTTGACAACCAATGGCGATGGTGTTACCAACAGCAATGGGTCTGATTCCCCCCCCCTTTTCTTCAAACAAAAAGGGGGGCTCCCAAAAAAAAAAGGTTTAATTTCTTGGAAATTTTCGCCCAGCCGGAAATTGGACGAAAGTTTTAAATCCCGGTGAAAGAATTGATGCGATGCCCTTACGGATTTACCACCTTTAATTTTTATGGCGAACCATGAACCTCTTCAGATCCGCGGGAAAAGAAAAATCCTCAATCACAATTAAAAATTTTCTATTTGCTTTCTGCCCCTTTTAAGATTTACAAGATTCACGCCACCTCCAAAGAAACACGTTACTAAAATGAAGAGAATCATAGAATTAAAGAATCTGGCAAAATTTTGGGCTGATTAAGAAAGATAAAAAGCATTAGCATTTTCTGTTCAAACAGTTATTTGGGACTTTTTCTGTGAAGACATTTTGAAATTTTCATGAAACTGGGCAAAAAAACAAAACAAAACAAAAGGAATTAAATTTCCATAAATTTAGTTGGAAACTGAAAAGATTAGAGCCAAAGTTTTGGGTTCAAATTTTGACCACACTTAAAAATACCCCCCCCCTCCCCTAGGTACCCGTGTTGTTTTCCCTTCATAACAAGTATATTTCCCACAAATCCGTCCCGCACTTTTTCATGCATTTTCTAGTTACCCAGCAGTTTTCCTTCGGGTTTTTTAAGTATCTCTTGCTCTTTTCCCCCTTCATTGTTTTTGATACCACGCTTCTTTTCCCAAACAAAAAATTTGTAGACACACACAGCTAGCACCGCATGAAAACATAACATTTTTTCTGGTACGTGATTACATCCTGATCTTTGATAGTGTTTGGAGCGCTGCGGCGAAACCAGGATTTTGGAATAGTGGTTCACTGTCCTCCAGTATTTTATACACAGGAGTTAATTTACAACACACTTTTTAGGTCCTGAAACTAATTATTGTGAAAGGGATCACACAGGCAAACACTCAAAGGCGCTTGATTTTGCACCCCCTTTCCCACTGTTACAAAAATTTGCAAATTTAAAGGGATACTGTTGACAATTGTTATGTCTCTGACTTCTTACAAAACGGAAAAAAAATGAGGGGTTTTAGCCAACTGTATAGGGGAAACTCCAAAGAAAGCTCGGAACATCTGAATAAACGAGTCAGTTTCACCGTGAAAAATTAGTGAGGATCTATCAAAAAAAACAGCAATGTCGAGTCCCCCAACTAAAAAACAGGCTCACCCATGCATCATCATTTGTCTCCACTTGTCAGTAATCCCATACTAACACTGTACAACTGCGACAGTGTACCTTCACTACAAGATAACAGAGAGAAGTTTAAAGAAAACAAGGGGAAAAATTTCCCAAAACCACCTAGACCATGACAAAAACCTTGGCCCCAAACTTGTGACGAGTTCACAACATACAAGCTCAAAAAACAGAGGGTCCAGGAGCTGAGACTGTTTCAATGCAAGGCACCGCAACCCAAAGCATTCAACAACGGGAAAAATGCTGGCAACCCCCACAAAACTTTTTTGCATCCCTGCTTCAAGTCTTCATGAAAACGAGAGGACGAAGGTTACTCTGCACAGAGACAGCAGAAAGCTGTCACCTCATGAGAACATAAAGGGGCACACCAACGTCTCCAAATTTTTTTCACTCACTTTTGAAAAATGCAGCCACCCAATGCCAGTCACTTTGCCATAATGAGACAATTTATTTAAAGGACTTTTGGTTCAGAATATTGAATGCTGGCCCGGGGGGCACAGAGGTCTTTTATCTCTAAAGTATATTAGAGAACTCGGGGGTACCACACGACAAATACCACTAGACCTAGCTAGCTATTTCGAACCTCGTGAACTTTAAAATGATCTCCAAATTACGGCTTTCGGGGTACCACTACATTTATGTAGTATAGGGCCCCCTTTACGCCAGCAAGTCAAGGTCGCCCTTGATTTTTAAAATTATTTAAACCTTTTTTGGGGCAGGCCCGAATAAAAAGGGGACGAACCATGTTTTTTTTGCAAGTCGTCGTACTCACATGCACACGGGGTTTCCCCTTTTTCTATTTTCGACCAATCACAGGCCTTCTGTAGTCGCTCCAGCTAAGTGCGATGGGCTCTCACTTCCCTTGGTTTGGGAAAAACCAAAATGTCAACTTCTATTTGGCATCGCAAGACATTTTTTTCCCTCGATTTTACACTCTATTCCCTAGTTTTTTACCCTTACAATCCCGGAAATACTAAATTTTTGTGTCTATGCATAAATGATAATTAGGCATTTTTTGAGATATAACAAAGTTGTGTAAAAGAAACATGACTGCCCCCAAACAATTGAAAAATGCAAGAAAAAGGCCAGCAAATATGGCCCTACCGTCAAGGCCAAACTAGCAATTTCGGTAAATAAAAATTTAAAAAATTTTTTTCTAATGCATATATAAAATCTATAGGGGTTTTTGGGTTAGTACAGAACTTTTTTAAATTTGCCCTTTCCCCAGATAAAAGGAAATTGTTTTATGGTTCCCTCCAAAGGAACCCCAATATGTTTCTTTTTTGAGGAAAGGACTCAACCAGAGCAGATACCGGGAATTGTTTTGACAGGGGTGTGAATACTTGCTACCGGAGCACGGGTGCAAGTGATGAGAGAGGAAGATAGACCCCAAAAAGCCAAAATTGCCCAAAAAAAAAGGTTTTATGATCGAGGAGTACCGTGATGAAGATCTTCATGAGACCAAAACTTTTCAACCAGCATTGGAACAAGAAAGACACCCAAAAATGACCCTTTATTGTTTACCAACATAAAAGCCTTTTGCAATTATGTTCCATTTGATTTTTACCATTTTTTTTTCAATAAAATATAGGCAACATCCATTTCCAAAAATTTTGTAGCCAAATAAAAAACATGTTTTAACACTTTCGTAACCGATTCTGAAGAAAACCCGAATTCATAGGTATTCTGTTTTTTTAGGGTATTGGTTTTTACCCCCCCCTAGATGACATTGGGCAAATGAAACTAGATACCCAAGGTTTCAGAAGTCATGTCATCTAAGAGGTTTAAAGGGTTTCTTAGGGGACAATTAATTTCAATAAAACCCCAAAAGGGAAAACAGATTCCACAAAATAAGGCCTTTTACACTTCACTAACTACTGCTTTCTTTTAAAGTTTCCAAATACCCTAGCAGTCATTGAAAAGTTTGTTAGTTTTAAGGGGAAACCCCTGGAAAGCGAAGGTAGTAATCAAAACCAAAACCCAAAAACGTGGGGTTTTTAAAATATTTTGTCGTGCAAATGAAGATGGATTCAACAATATACCATGTATGAAGGGGAAAACAACTTTTGACAAACCCCCCATAAAACTTCCCCAGATGAAACTACACACCAATAAGTTCAAAGATTTTTTTTGGTACTTTTCAACAACTCCAAAAAAAAGACACAGCACTCTTTCTGACAAATTTTTTTTCACGTGTACCTTAGTCAAGATAAAAGAGGCATATATAACTGCAGATAACCTGGGAAAAGTAGTGAAAAAAAATGTAGAAAGCCAGAAAAAAGGAAAAGAAAAATGCCCCCGGGGGATTCAAAAGCAATGATGGGATCCTTTTTGAAGGTGAGGGCAACAGTGCTGTCACTTTTGTGACAAATGAGGAGGGTTTAACCTGTACTCTTATTGAAAGATTAAAAAGGAGTACAAGGGAAAAGACCACTTCCCGAACTTAAACACATATGGGGGGATTTTACAAAAGTAACATGTTGGGGGCATATGTACAAAACACCAGTGGGAAATTAAAAAAGTTGGACAGCGGCTGTTGCCAATTTTTTGATTTTGCGTTGTGAAGAATGGTTTCTTTACAGCCAATTGTCGGGCATAAAAACCAAAGCATGCCACTGAAGGATTTTTGGCTTTTAGATATCTGTCACGCAAGACTGAAGGACAATTTAAACAACTCCAAAACCTTCACCAATACTTCCATGGTGACAGTGACAATAACGATTTGTCACCTTGAAAACCTCTCTATGCAGTACCAACGTGCAAAAAGGCCGAGACGTTGGGTTATATTCAACGCTAAATCACTGGCCCCTGAATGACAAGATATTTTTGCTTTTCAAAAAATCTAGGGTCTTTAACCTTGTCAAACCCTGTGTGTAAAAAAAAAAAAAAAAAAAAAATCCTGTCACATCCCCATTTTCCCGTGCTTTTTCAATTTCAAGAACGAAAGAAATTGCTTTCATACCTTTCATTCTAGTTAATATCAGAAATTATTCTTTTCCAGAAAATTCATAAAAAGGGACTTGAAGTTTTACCCTTTGCATCCCTCAGGAGGTTTCCCGACGCGGGAGGGGCTCTTGATCTAGGGAATTTGGGTTTTGATCCGGTTCCCTGAATTAAGCCCGAATACTTCCACCCTCCACTTGCGATGTATATCCTACGGTTTTTAGCGCTTCCCTTATTAGAATAATAAAATATTCCTTGCAATGTGTCCAGTTGCTCTTTGTTTTATCTTTAATTTTTTTAACTTTAAAAAAAGTTTGGAAACAAATTTCCCTTTAAAGTTTTTTATATTTTTTTATTTTCCTATTTACATAATAAATTTGAAAAAAAAACTTATTTATTTTTTATTTTGCAATTTCAAAGTTTGCAACATTTAAATTTGACACCCTTTCCCCCCGGGGGGGTGTCGAATATTCGCAATGAACAAAAATTTTCTCTAGAAATCCTTTAAAATAGGTCATTCCCTTTTTACTAGAAAATCTATCGATCAGAGTTACTTTGAGGGTGCCAAAACCGCGTTAGAAACCACCCTTACGACAAATCTCCTTTTTCCGGAGTCACCTGGGGTGTTTCGGGGGGCAGGCTCCCGCGGCCCAGTCCTTTACCAGGCCTTCTGGTGTACAGGGGTTGATCAACCAGGCTGTTTTCTGCGACCGCACGTAAATCACCGTACGAAAAACAGCCCGCTGTGGGTACTATTTAAAATCGTCCACTTCCCCATTGAAGGTAGCCAAGGTTTTTTGAAAAACTCCTTTCTGTGGTAGGCTGTTGAACAATCTGGGCCCATTACACTTATTTTGTTTTCTTTTATGTACAAAAAGCATCCTACTTTCTTTGAGGATTTCATCGTCTGCCCAGTCTTTTCTTTAATGGATAATTTCTATCTGCAGATTTGGAACCAATCCCCCTTGGGTAACATGAATATTCCTCTCCTGCACCCAGAAGTACAAGTCAAGTGTTCCAACGTTTTCCCATAATTAAGGTGTTTTACGAATTAAAGGCTTAAATGTACATTAATAATTGCGATTTCACCTGCCTTAAAAGGAGACATTAGTGTACACCATATTCAGCCTGAGTAAACACCGTGCACCCACTCGTGTATACCTGGAGCTGTACTTACTGAGTAAACACCGTGCCCCTGCCGTGTATACCTGAGCTGTACTTTCTTATTTAAAACCCCGTGCACCCATTTTGTAACCTGGAGCTTAAAATTGCTGAATAAAACCTGCTACCCACACGGTATACCTGGAGTTATACTTAATGAATAAACAATGTAGGTTAATTGGGCCAACCTTACGCCAAAACGTGCACAGATGCCTCGGCCCCACCTTTGTACCCTTTCCCCATTTTTACTCCTCTGTCACGATTAATGCCCTAGTATATTTTCACCTCCAAGAAAGGGTTGGACCCTCACTTTCATAATATGAGGGGCCCAAAACCCCAGCAAACCCAAAAAAAGGGTAAAAGTTACGCGGCGCCTGCACCTTAACTCATGCGCTTTTAGTGCTTCCCTTCCCGGGACCTTTCTTTTCTTTTCCTGTATTTACTGCGCAAACCTGTAAGCATCTCTATCTCTTTTAAAATTTGAGAAACTTCAATAAGCCTCAGGTTTTCCCGAATCTCAACTTTCCATAACCAAAACACGAAGACGAAAAATAAAACTGAAAACGCTTGAGTAAAGCCTAGAAGCCAGTTGGGAGAGCGTTAGATTTTAAAATCTAAAGGTCCCCGGTCGATCCCGGGGCGGGGAGAAAGATGTTTTTTAATTTGCACACTTAGAAAGGTTCCCACCGATGATCTGTTCCGTGAAGGGGTCTTGTTGAAAAATGAAAGGGTGGGGGGGTAGCTCAGTGGAAGCTTCGACTGCAGATCGAGAGTCCCGTTCAATCCCTGGGCCCCCTGACCTCCTTTTGGGGAAAATAAATTAAAAAATTTTCACATGTCGAGGTAACATCTGTCATTTATTTGTAGACCAAACTTGTCGCCACTTTCCTGGGTTTTTATTTTATAAAAAATAAAATGCTGAAACATCACAAAACCTCATTTCTTGGCCCCTTACCTAGCTTTTCCCTCCTATTTATTCATCCTTCTTCGGGTTTTTTTTTTCTATATATCCTTCTCTTCCTTCTTCACTTCTCTTTTCTTTTTACATGCTCCTTTCTATCACCTGAACATTCAGAGAAAGACCTGAATGGACTGAATAAAAGACACAACAGTAAGAAGGAAACAGAGTGAGAAATTGAGAGAGTGTATTCACTCAGTTGTGGTTGCAGGGTCGAGTCACAGCTCATAGTCCCGCCTTTTCACTGGTCGCTAATAGGTCACTCTTCCTGCTCCATGAGCTCTCTTAAAGTTATGTATGGATCCTGCCTCCACTACATCACTTCACAGACTATTCCACTTCCTGAAAACTCTGTGACATGAAGAAATACTTCCTAACATTCCTGTGATTCATTTGAGTCTTCAACTTCCCTTGTTGCTGTGTCCCATCTCTGGAACATCGTGTCTTTGTCAACCTTGTTGATTCCTCTCAGTATTTTATATGTCGTTATCATATCCCCCCTATCTCTCCTGTCTTCCATTGTCCTCAGGTCGATTTCCCTTAAACCTCTCCTGGTAGGATCTACATCTTAGCTCCAGACTAGTCTTGTTGCAAACCTTTCCACTTTTTCTAGTTTCCTTACATGCTTGGCTAGGTGTGGGTTCCAAACTGGTGCTGCGTACTCCAACACGGACCTAACGTACGCAGTGTACAGGGTCAGAAACGATTCCTTATTAAGATGTCGGAATGCTGTTCTTAGTTTGCTGCAACAGTTATTTGGTTGATGTGCGCCTCAGGAAGGTGCCCAGTGTTATACTCACCCGAAGATCCTTTCCTTGAGTGAGGTTTGTAGTGTCTGGCCCCCTAGACTGTACTCCGTCTGTGGTCTTCTTTGCCCTTCCCCAGTCTTCATGCTTTGCACTTTTGGCGTTGAAATTCGTGAGCCAGTTTGCTGGATCAGGCCTGCAGCCTGTCCACATCCATTTGTAGTTCTCCCTGGTCCTCGTCTGACTGAATTCTTCTCATCAACTTTACATCATCTGCAAACAAGGACACTTCGGAGTCTATTCCTTCCGTCATGTCGTTCACAAATACCAGAAACAGCACCGTCCTAGGATTGGATCCTCTGGCACCCCGCTTGTTACAGGCGCCCACTCTGACACTTCGCCATGTAACATGACTCACTGTTGTCTTCCTGACAACAGCGAGGCCATTCCTTGCTATCCCTGCCTGGTCCTCTCCAGCTATGCACTAATCTCTGTGTGTAACTGTCAAACGCTTTCTTACAGTCCAACAAACTGCAATCTACCCTCCCCTCTCTCTCTTGTCTTACTGCTGTCTCCCTGTCGTAGATCTCCAGTAGGTTTGGACACAGGATTTCCTGTCCCTGAAACTGTGCTGGCTGTCGTTGACAAGCTCATTCTTTCTAGGTGTTCCACCACTCTTCTGGTAAAATTCTCCATGACCTTGCATACTATACACGTCATTGACATTGGTCTGTAGTTTAATGCATTGTGTCTGTCTCCTTTTTAATAAACTGTGTGTTAAATACCTCAGATAGTTGCCCTGTTTTGACAGATGTGTTAAAGATTGTTATTAGTGGTACACATAGCGACTCTGCTCCATCTGTCAGGACCCATGGAGAGATGTTATCCAGCCACATCGACTTTGAGGTATCTAGCTTACTTAGAAGAATCTTCGCTTCTCCTCGGTTGTATGTATTGTGTCAAACATTTGATGGTACACCTCAACCTCTCTGCCTTCTGTAGCCCCTTCTGTCTCCTCTGTGAACACTTCTTTGAATCTCTTGAGGTCCTCACATACTTCGCGGTCTTTCTTGTGACCTCCCCTCCTTCCTTCCTCAGCCTGATTACCTGCCCTTGACTGTTGTTTTCCCCTGATGTGCTGTACAACAGCTTCGGGAGAGATTAGTTTTTGGTGCTTTGTCATTCTCATATTGTCTTTGGGCCTCCCTTCTTACCTGTGCATATTCATTTCTGGCTCTACACTGCTCTCCTTATTCTCCTGGGTCCTTTGTCTTCTATACTTCTTCCATTCTCTAGCACACATGTTTTGGCCTCCCTACACCTTTGAGTAACCAAAGGGCTCATCCTGGGCTTTTTTCATTGTTATTGTTACCGTCGTTACAAACCTCTATTCAGCTTCCTTTCATAATGTTTGTCACATATTCCATCATCTCGTTGGCTGACTTCCCTGCCAGTTCTCTGTCCCACTGAACTGCATGCAAAAAATTCTTTATGCCGCATGTTCTCTTTCTTGTAGTTCGGCTTCATTCGTCCTGCCCTTCCTACCTCCCTCTCCACTTGTAACTCTACTATGATTTCGATGCTCAGAACCACATGATAACTGGCCCCGAGGGTCGTTCACATGAGCTGTCGTCAGTGTCTGCACTACCCATGGTGATTACTAGGTCCAGTCTCGCTGATTCATCCTCTCTTCTCTCTCTGGTAGTGTCTATTACCTGTTGGTACATAGGTTTTCCAGTACCACCTCCATCATCTTAGCTCTCCACGTTTCTGGCCCCCATGTGGCTCCAGTTTCTCCCAGTCAGCTTCCATGTGGTTGAAGTCATCCATAATCAGCAGATTTGCGCCTGCTTGTATGAGCCCTTATGGCCACTTCAGCCATTGTGTCAACCATCGCTCTATTACTCCTCCTCATGCTCTTGCCTTGGCCTCCTGCTGTTCACTGTGGGACCTGCAGAGTGAAACTTTCCTATTATGTAATCTCTTGCTTCTCCTCTGTCTCCCATTTCCAGCTCATCAAAATCCCATCGATATCTGATATCGCGTTGGAAAGATGGCATCTGTTATCCCTATGAGCTTGGTTCCTGTGAGAGCTATGATGGTC
>NC_069406.1:5365502-5417072 GCF_026875155.1 Cherax quadricarinatus | reverse complement strand
TACAGTCCCGCACTCGGAAGGGGGGTGTTAATGTTGCAGTTTAAAAAAACTGTGTGAAAAGCACCCTTTGCCAAGACAGTGATGGGGGGAATAATGGTGAAAGTTTTTCTTTTTCGGGCCACCCTGCCTTGGTGGGAATCGGCCAGTGTGATAATAAAAAAAATAATTCTGAAGCTGCATTTTAATTGCTTTTTTTTAATTCAGACTAATACCTGGTGGAAAAGCTGGAGACGTGGACGATGACCTCCGGAATACTGCAGGTAGACCCCAGGAAAACACATATACTTGTTTTAAAATCGTATTTTACTGATGAGTACGACAATAAAGGGTTTCCTGCACTGTTGACTTCATCAGTACGATACAGGGATGTATTACATTCCTGAAAATACAGCATTATAGCATCTTAATACAGGAAGTGTCATCAATAACTCTGTTGCTAAAAACTGTTTAGAGAAACCTACTTCCACTAGTAGCCAAGCATGCCGATGACTTCATCTCCCAGCTGGGACACCTCGCTTTCCGGTAACTTGGTCTCTAATCGTATGCATATAGATTAATTTTGCCAGCGAAGTGGGTAGCTTATTGTGCACCCCACATCCCTCCGGTGGACGGTAGCGCAAGAACACTACCATCCACAGAAGTACGTCTGGAGTTACATCTGCAATTCACTTACCTGTTATAAACAAATTTAGGAAATTTCCTTAGTATATCTGGTAACTTACTATCGTTAAATAACATATCTTCACTTGTCAAACAGGTTATTTTTACTGTCTATCTCTATATCCCTAGGTAAGCGGACAATTAAGCACATAGTGACCATAGAAATGGCTACGTACTTTACAATTTGGTTTGATCATTATTTGTGTGTCTGTCAGACTACCAGAAGTATACATGTAACCAAGCCTCAGCCTGGTCACTGCAATATCAGTCAGTCTATTCACATTGCAAGTTGCTCCATAAACGTACTTTACCTACATTCATGTTATCGTAGTGGGTTATATATCAACTCGGGCTTCTAACTGAATTCCTATAACATTCATTTTCATTAATTACTTCTCTCCTAATACTGTTCCTAATCCTAGACACAGATACACAAAAGTTAAAGTGTATATTATCCTTCAAGGCACTTTTCCCGGCTAACATATCAACTTTATAATGAAATAGTCATCCAATGTGTGATGGGATCCATAACAATTGTATATTAATTCCTTTTTCCCGGAGTTTTGAGTATCTATACCTGGCTTCTCCAATCAGTATGCTGTTAGTCATTATGTGAGTCAAGAGCCACCAGTCAAGCTTAGTATCATAACGAAGTTCCTCTTATTCTTAACTAGGGAGGTGGCAACAAGAGCAGATGCAGCCCTGCCTGTAAACTCCTCTTTTGATCCACCATTGTATATAACTTTTGATAAATTATTACCACCAGTTAGGCGAGAAATTTCTTCCTTGAGCAGTTGCTTTTAGAACATACTTAAGGAAGGGATTACTAGTGATGAGCTTCCTGGGAGGGACTTGCAGGTATGTGATATTAAATGAACTCATCTTCCATGGAGGGGTATAATGCTCTTGTTGTCTACAGTGACACAGTTCGTGCAACTTATAAAACTTAATATAATTGCCTGCTTTCATTTGCCATCGGCTTCTAAACATTTTCCTCCAAAGGATCGCTAGCGCACTCAGCTCACCAGTGGGGCCCGGGAAAATCGAATCTCCCCCGGGTAGGGGTGGAAAATTTTTGGGACTGTTTCCATAAGCACCGCTGTCCTGTCCCGTTCACCCCCCATTTTAAAATGGTGTTAGTCGATTGTGAAGATGGGGACAAAATAAAAACTTCCTTAAAACCATGTAATTTTTGAAAAATAAAATTTATTTGGTGGAACAGATTTACCCAAACCCCAATTCTAATGTCCAGGTTTCTTTTCCGGGGTTAACCCACCCACCCCCTTTTAATTGTAATTCTCCATGTATCCGCTGAAAAAACCCCACACACCCAAAAATTCGTTAAAAATGATACCAGGTGTGCCTGAAACCGCCTTAAAAACACCAAACAACCCCAAACAATTCTTAATATATAAAAAATGTTTCCCTTTTTCCGCCTAAAACAAACCCCCTCAAAATTTCTAATTAAATACAAAATGTTGCAAAGAGGAAAAAAGTTTGTTAAATTTTTTTTTAAAATTAAACAACTTTTTTTTTAAAAAACATAAAATATAAATTTTTTTTTTGTTTTGAACTCTTTTTTTATGAAAAATATCAATTTTAAAACAAAATTATTGTTCAAAAAAAAAAAATTAAAGAAATTATAAAAAAAACGGGGCATTTTTTCATGAAAGTTATTTTAAAAAAAGAATTAACTTTAATTTTTTTGTTTTTAGATGCTCTTTATGAGTTTGTCGCCTTTTCGACGGGGGTTTTGTTCATAAAAAACCAATTCAAGGCCCAAGGTTTGCATAGCCCCCACACAAAGTGGGGGGAATTTTTGCAAATGGTTTTCTAATTTGGAAAGATAAAAATGATAATAGCTTAATTTCCTTCCAAAGGGGTGGGTGATGTAGAAGGGGTTATCAACAAAGGTGGCAGGGTGATGCTCGTTTTTGCCAAAAAGGTGGCGGGTGAGCTGCCTAGTTGCCAAAAGAGTGGCGGGGGTTGCGCGCTGTTGCCAAAAAAGGGGTGGCAGGGTGATGCTCCCTAGTTGCCAAGAAGGGGCAGGGTGTGTGCGCTAGTTGCCAAAAGAGTGGCGGGGTGAGCGCACTAGTTGCCCAGAAGGGGGCAGGGTGATGCGCTTGTTGCCAGAAGGTGCAGGTTTTGACTGCACTTTCCCAGAAGGTGGCAGGGTTGATGTGTCTAGTTGCCAGAAGAGTGGCAGGGGGTGATGCTGCCTAGTTGCCAAAAGGGTGGCAGGGGATGCTGCGCTGTTGCCAAAAGAGTGGCAGGGTGATGTGCCTAGTTCCCAGGGGGAAATGAGCTGCGCTATTCCAGAAGGTGGCAGGGTGATGCGCCTAGTTGCCAGAAGGTGGGGGGGTGATGCTGCGTAGTTGCCAAAAGAGTGGCAGGGTGATGCTGCCTAGTTGCCAGAAGAGGGGCGGTGATGCTGCCTAGTTCCAAAAGAGTGGCAGGGTGATCTCACTGTTGCCAAAGATGGCAGGGTGATGCGTTTAGTTGCCGAAAGTGGCAGGGTGATGCGCCTAGTGCCAGAAAGGGTGGCGGGTGATGCTGCCAGTTGCCAGAAGAGGGGCGGGTGATGCGCCTAGTTGCCAGAAGAGTGGGAGGGTGTTTCTGCCCTAGTTGCCAGAAGAGTGGCGGGGTATGCTGCCTGTTCCCGAAGATGGGGGTGATGTGCGCTAGTTGCCGAAGAGTGGCAGGGTGATGCTGCCTATTGCCAGAAGATGGCAGGGAGCTGCCTTTTTTTGCCAGAAGAGGGGGCAGGGTGATCTCCCTATTTGCCAGAAAGTGGGGGGTGATGCCTGCCTAGGCCGAAGAGTGGAGGGTGATGCCGACGTTGCCAGAAATGGCAGGGTGTGCTCCGTATTGCCGAAGAGTGGGGGGGATCTGCCTATTTGCAAAGGGGGGCCCGGGTGAGCTGACTAGTTCCCAGAAGAGGGCAGGGTGATGCTGCACTGTTGCCGAAGGTGCGGGGTGTGCTGCGTTTAGGCAAAAAAGAGTGGCGGGGGATGGACAGATGAGAAGAGGGGGGTGTGAAGTTGCAAAGAGGGCATAGTGGGGATTAAAGGTGGAGGGGGTTTGGAAAATTTAAAAGAGGAAAGGGGAGGGGGCAGGAAAAAGGGGGAGGGTATGGGTATTAAAAGATGGGCAAGGAAAAAGGGGGTTTGAAAGAGTGGAGGGGGAGGGGGGAAAAAGAGTGGCGGGTGATGCCCCTGTTTGGAAGATCCCCGGGGGATGCGTCAAATTTTCCCGGGGGGCGGTGATGCTGCTTATTTGCCAGAAGAGTGGCAGGGTGATGCTGCATAGTTGCCCAGAAGGAAAGTGGCGGGTGATGCCCCTTAGTTGCCAGAAGAGTGGCAGGGTGATGCTGACTAGTTGCCAGAAGAGTGGCGGGGGGTTGCTCACTAGTTGCCGGGAAGAAAAGGGGCAGTGTGTGCTGCTATTGTCGAAGGGGGGCAGGGTGATGCTGCTCTAGTTGCCAGAAAAAAGTGGCAGTGTGTTTGCTGCACTATTCCCAGAAGAGTGGCAGGGTAATGTGTCTAGTTCCAAAGGGAGGGGCAGGGTGTTGCTGTTTTGGGCCCAAAAGGTGGGCGGGGTGATGCTGTCTATTCCAAAAAAGAGGGGCAGGGTGATGCTGCTCTGTTCCCAAAAAAGGTGGAGGGTGATCTCACTAGTTGCCAAAGAGTGGCAGTGTGAGCTGCCTTTTGCCAGAAGAGTGGCAGGGTGTCTGCACTAGTAGCCAAAGAGGGGGCAGGGTGAGCTGCCGTTCCCAAAAGTGGAGGGTGATGCTGGCAGTTGCCAAAAAAAGAGTGGCAGGGTGATGCTTCTAGTTCCCAGAAAAAAGGGTGGCAGGGTGAGGGCGCGTGTTGCCAGAAAAAAGTGGCAGGTGTGCTCCCGCTAATTGCCGAAGAGTGGGGGGTGCTCCCCTTTAGTTCCAAAAAGAGTGGGGGGTGATGCTGCGAAGTTGCCGAAGAGTGGCAGGGTTGCTGCACTGTTCCAGAAGAGTGGCGTGTGTGCTGCTTAGTTGCCGAAGGGGCAGGGTGATGCGCTCTGTTCCAAAAGATGGCGTGTGTGCTGCATATTCCCCAAAGAGTGGCAGGGTGATCTGCACTAGTTGCCGATGAGGTGCAAGTGTGATGCGCACATTTTGCAAAGAGGGCAGGTATGGCTCTAGTTGCAAAAAAAGAGGGGCAGGGGTGATGTTTGCTCTATTCCAAAAGAGTGGCAGGGAACTGCCTGTTGCCAAAAGAGGGCAGGGGGGGATGCTGACTAGTTCCCAGAAGGTGGCAGGGGGGTTGCTCCTCTTTTTGCCAGAAGAGTGGGGGGTGATGCTGCCTAGTTGCCAGAAAGTGGCGGGTGAGGCACGTTCCCCCAAGGATAGAGTGTGATGCTGCCTATTGCCGAAGATGGCGGGGAGGTCACGGGGTTTTGCCAGAAGGTGGCGGGGGTTGTGCTCCTGGCGGGGAAAGTGGCGGGTTTTGATCTGCCTAGTTGCCAGAAGAGTGGAGGGGGTTTTGCTGTTTCTAGTTGTCGAAGGGAGTGTGATGCTGTCTAGTTCCAGAAGAGTGGCGGGGTGAGCGCTTAGTTGCCAGAAGAGTGGCGTGTTTTTGCTGCATTTTGCCAGAAGGTGGCAGGGTGATGTGCTCAGTTGCCAGAAGATGGCGGTGATGCTGCCTAGTTGTCAGAAAGTGGGGTGGTGTTTTAGTTGCCAAAGAGTGGCCCCGGGGTGATGCTGCACTGTTGCCAGAAAAGTGGCAGGGGTGATCCCCTAGTTGCCGAAAGGGCAGGGGGGGATGCTCTCTAGTTGCCAGAAGAGTGGCAGGGTGTTTTGTGTCTAGTTGCCAAAAAGAGTGGCGGGGTTGATCGTCTATTCCCAGAAGGTGGCGGGGTGATGCTGCCTAGTTGCCAGAAAGAGGGGCAGGGTGATTTTTGCATAGTTGCCAAAAGTGGCAGGGTGAGGCCTAGTTCCCAGAAGAGTGGCAGGGTGATGTGCTCTAGTTGCCAGAAGAGGGGGCAGGGTGATGTGTTTCTAGTTGCCAAAAGAGGGCAGGGTGATGCTGCACTGTTGCCAAAAGAGTGGCAGGGTGATGCGCACTAGTTGCCAGAAGAGTGGCAGGGGTGAGGGCCTCTAGTTGCCAGAAGAGTGGCAGGGTGATGCTGCTCTAGTTGCCAGAAGAGTGGCAGGGTGATGCTGCTCTAGTTGCCAGAAGAGTGGCAGGGTGATGCTGCTCTAGTTGCCAGAAGAGTGGCATGTGATGCTGCTCTAGTTGCCAAAAATGGGGCAGTGTGAGCTGCTCTAGTTGCCAGAAGGGGCGGGTGATGCGCTCTAGTTGCCAGAAGGTGGCAGTGTGAGCGCTCTAGTTGCCAAAAGGGTGGCGGGTGATGCTGCCTTATTTTGCCGAAAGAGTGGCAGGGGGGAGCGCTCTAGTTGCCGAAAGTGGCAGGGGTGATGCTGCTTGTTGCCAGAAGAGGGGCGGGTAAATGCTGCTCTGTTGCCAGAAGAGTTGGGCAGTGGATGCTGTTTAGTTCCCGAAGAGTGGCGTGTGATGCTGCTCTAGTTCCAGAAGAGGGCAGGGTACCCTGCTCAAAATTGCCAGAAGAGTGGCAGTGTGATGCTGCTCTAGTTGCCAGAAGAGTGGCAGGGTGATGCTGCTCTAGTTGCCAGAAGAGTGGCAGGGTGATGCTGCTCTAGTTGCCAGAAGAGTGGCAGGGTGATGCTGCTCTAGTTGCCAGAAGAGTGGCAGTGTGATGTGCTCATTGCCAGAAGAGTGGCAGGGTGATCTGCCTAGTTGCCGAAGAGGGGCAGGGGTTTGATGCTGCTCAGTTGCCAGAAGAGTGGCGGGGTGATGCTGCATAGTTGCCAAAAGGTGGCAGGGTGATGTGCTCTAGTTGCCAAAAAAGAGTGGGGGGTGTGCTGCGTATTTTGCCAGAAAGGGGCGGGTGATGCTGCGCTAGTTGCCAGAAGAGTGGCAGGGTGTGCTGCATATTTGCCAGAAGAGGGGGCAGGGTGTTTTTTGCGTAGTTGCCAAAAGGGAGTGGCAGGGTGATGCTGCGCTAGTTGCCAAAAAAAGGTGGCAGGGTGAGCTCCCGCAGTTCCCAAAGAGTGGCGGGGTGATGCGCTCTTTTTGCCAGAAGAGGGGCAGGGTGTTTGCTGCCTAGTTCCCAGAAGAGGGGGAAGGGTGATGCTGCATAGTTCCCAGAAGGTGGCAGGGGATGCTGCGCAGTTGCCAGAGAGTGGCAGGGTGATGCTGCACTAGTTCCCAGAAAGAGGGGCAGGGTGAGCTGCCTTGTTCCAAGAGTGCAGGGTGAGCGCTCTAGTTGCCAAAGAGGGGCCCGGGTGATGCTGCTCTGTTCCCAAAGAGTGGCAGGGTGATGCTGCCCTATTGCCAGAAGAGTGGCAGGGTATGCTGCATAGTTGCCAAAGAGGGGCAGGGTGATGCTGCGTAGTTGCCAGAAGGGGCGGGGTGTGCTACTAATCCCAGAAGAGTGGCAGGGTGATGTGCACTGTTGCCAGAAGAGTGGCAGGGTGATGGCGTAGTTGCCAGAAGGTGGCGGGGGGTATTGAAATAGTTGCCAGAAGAGTGGAGGGTATGCTCGCTATTTGCCAGAAAGGGGCGGGTGATGCTGCGTAGTTGCCGAAGAGTGGCAGGGTGATCCTGGTAGTTCCCAGAAGATGGCAGGGTGTGCTGTGCTTTTGCCAAAAAAGGGTGGGGGGTGATGCTGCACTATTGCCAAAAAGAGTGGCAGGGTGATGGCCTATTTTTGCCAGAAGAGTGGCAGGGTGTGCTGTCTATTTCCAGAAGAGTGGCAGGGTGTGCTCACTAGTCGCCAAAGAGTGGCAGGGGTATGTGCTCTTTTTGCCAGAAAGGGCAGGGGTTCACAGTTGCCAAAGAGGGGCAGGGTGATGCTGCATGTTGCCAAAAGGTGGCGTGTGATGCTGCACTAGTTGCCAGAAGAGTGGCAGGGTGATGCTGCTCTAGTTGCCAGAAGAGTGGCAGTGTGATGCTGCACTAGTTGCCAGAAGAGTGGCAGGGTGATGCTGCTCTAGTTGCCAGAAGAGTGGCAGGGTGATGCTGCTCTAGTTGCCAGAAGAGTGGGGGGGTGAGCGCTCTAGTTCCAGAAGAGGGGCGGGGTGATCTGCCTATTCCCCAGAAAGTGGCAGGGTGATGCGCACTAGTTCCCAAAGAGGGCAGGTGATGCTGCCTAGTTGAAAGAAGAGTGGCAGGGTGATGCTGCTTATTGCCGAAGGTGGCAGGGGATGCGTTAGTTGCCAAAAGAGTGGCGGGTGTGCTGCCTATTGCCAAAAGAGTGGCGGGTGATGCTGCACTAGTTGCCAAAAGAGGGGCGGGGATGCTGCCTGTTGCCAGAAGAGGGCAGGGTGAGCTGCCTAGTTGCCAAAGAGTGGCGGGGTGATGCTGCTCTAGTTGCCAAAAGAGTGGCGGGGTGATGCGCCTAGTTGCCAAAGATGCCGGGGTGATGTGCTTAGTTGCCAGAAGAGTGGCAGTGTGATGCTGCTCTAGTTGCCAGAAGAGTGGCAGTGTGATGCTGCTCTAGTTGCCAGAAGAGTGGCAGGGTGATGCTGCTCTAGTTGCCAGAAGAGGCAGTGTGTTTTGGGCTCTAGTTGCCAAAAAGAGTGGCAGGGTGAGCTGCTCTAGTTCCCAGAAAGTGGGGGGGGTGATGCTGCTCTATTTGCCAAAAGAGGGGCAGGGTGATGCTGCTCTAGTTGCCAGAAGAGTGGCAGGGTGATGCTGCTCTAGTTGCCAGAAGAGTGGCAGTGTGATGCTGCTCTAGTTGCCAGAAGAGTGGCAGTGTGATGCTGCTCTAGTTGCCAGAAGAGTGGCAGGGTGATCCTGCTCTAGTTGCCAGAAGAGATTTTTCAGTGTGATTCTGCTTAGTTGCCAGAAGAGGCGGGGTGATGGCCTGTTGCCAAAGAGGGGCGGGGTGATGCTGCTCTAGTTGCCAAAAGGGGAGGGGCGGGTGAGCTGCCTAGTTGCCAGAAAAGTGCATGTGATGCTGCCTATTTGCCAGGAGTGGCAGGGGAGCTTTAGTTGCCAGAAAGGGCAGGGTGTGTGCTCTGTTGCCAGAAGAGGGGCAGGGTGATGGTGCCTTGGCCAAAAGAGGGGGCGGGTTTTGATTGCTCTAGTTGCCGAAGGGGCGGGGTGTTTGGGGGCCGCATTTTGCCAGAAAAGGGGGGCAGGGTGATGCTGCGTAGTTGCCAGAAAAAGGGCAGGGTATGCTGCACTAGTTGCCAGAGAGTGGCGGGGTGTGCTGCCTGTTGCCGAAGATGGGGGGTGATCTGCGCTAGTTGCCAAAAGAGTGGCAGGGTGAGCTGCGCTAGTTGCCAAAGAGGGCGGGGGGTGTGCTCTAGTTCCCAGAAGAGGGGCAGGGTGAGGGGCGCGCAGTTCCCGAAGAGTGGCAGGGTGATGCGCACAGTTCCCAGAAGAGGGGCAGGGGTGTGCGTAGTTGCCAGAGAGTGGCAGGGTGATGCTGCACTAGTTGCCAGAAGATGGCAGGGTGATGCTGCATTTGTTGCCAAAGAGTGGCGGGGTTTGCTGCTCTAGTTGCCGAAGAGGGGCGGGGTTGATGCTGCTCTGTTGCCAGAAGGTGGAGGTGATGCTGCACTAGTTGCCAAAGAGTGGCGGGGGTGATGCTGCACTAGTTGCCAAAAGGTGGCGGGGTGTTTCGGCTAGTTCCAGAAGAGTGGCAGGGTGATGGGGGCACTAGATCCCAGAAGAGGGGCAGGGTGATGCTGCCCTAGTTGCCAGAAGAGGGCGGGTGATCTGCGCTATTTGCCAGAAGAGTGGCAGGGGGGGATCTGCACTAGTTGCCAGAAGATGGCAGGGTGTTGCGCTAGTTCCCAGAAGATGGCGGGGTGAGCGCGCTAGTTGCCGGAAGAGGGGCAGGGTGACCTGCGTGTTGCCAAAAGAGTGGGGGTGATGCTGTGTAGTTGCCAGAAGAGGGGAGGGTGACCACTAGTTGCCAGAAGGGGGCGGGGGATGCTGCTTAGTTCCAGAAGATGGCGGGGTGATTGCGCTCTAGTTGCAGAAGAGTGGCGGGGTGATGCTGCATAGTCGCCAAAAAGGTGGCAGGGTGTGTCTTATTCCCAGAAGAGTGGCGGGGTGATGCTGCATAGTTCCCAAAAGTGGAGGGTGAGCGCACTAGTTGCCGAAGAGTGGCGTGTGATGCTGCACTAGTTGTAGAAGAGTGGCGGGTGATGCTGCTCTAGTTGCCCAGAAGAGGGCAGTGTATGCTGCACTGTTGCCAGAAGAGTGGCGGGTGATGCTGTCTAGTTGCAGAAGAGTGGCGGGTGATGTGTTAGTTGCCAGAAGAGTGGCAGGGTGATGCTGCTTATTGCCAGAAGAGTGGCAGGGTGATGCGCTCAGTTCCCGAAGAGTGGAGGGGTGATGCCCCTAGTTCCAGAAGAGTGGCAGTGGATGCTGCACTAGTTGCCAGAAGAGTGGCGGGTGAGTGCTTATTTCCCCAAAGAGTGGCGGGTGATGCGTCAGTGGCCAGAAGAGGGCAGTGTGATCCCCTCCCATGTTCCCCATAAGAGGGCAGGTGATCCCTGCACTAGTTCCCCAAAAGAGGGGCAGTGTGATGCGAAAATATTGCCAAAAAGGTGGCAGAGTGTGCTGCTCTATTGCCAAAAAGAGGGGCAGGTGATGTGCTCTAGTTGCCAGAAAGGGGCGGGGGAAATGTGCTTAGTTGCCAGAAGAGTGGGGGGGTGATGCTCACTTTTCCCAAAGAGTGGCGGGGGGATGCTGCTCTAGTTGCCGAAGAGTGGCAGGGTGATGTGCTCTAGTTGCCGGGAAAGTGGCAGGGGGATGCTGCACTAGTTGCAGAAGAGTGCAGTGTGATGCGCAAAAGTTGCCAGAAGAGTGGCAGGGGTGATCTGCACTAGTTGCCAAAGATGGCAGGGGGGGATGTGCTCTAGTTGTCAAAAGAGGGGGGGTGTGCGCTCTAGTTGCAGAAGAGGGGCAGGGTGATGCTGCTCTGTTGTCAGAGAGTAGCAGTGTGTGCTGCTTAGTTGCCAGAAGGGGGCGGGGTGGCGCTCTGTTCCAAAAGAGTGGCAGTGTGATGCTGACTTTTCCAAAAGAGTGGAAAGGGGATGCGCTTAGTTGCCAAAGGTGGCAGGGTGATGTGCTCGTTGTAAGAAGAGTGGCAGGGTGATGCTGCTCTAGTTGCCAGAAGAGTGGCAGGGTGATGCTGCACTAGTTGCCAGAAGAGTGGCAGGGTGATGCTGCACTAGTTGCCAGAAGAGTGGCAGGGTGATGCTGCTCTAGTTGCCAGAAGAGTGGCAGGGTGATGCTGCTCTAGTTGCCAGAAGAGTGGCAGGGTGATGCTGCTCTAGTTGCCAGAAGAGTGGCGGGGTGATGCTACTAGTTCCCAGAAGGGGGCAGGGTGATGCGCACTAGTTCCCAGAAGAGTGGCAGGGTATGTGCTCTATTGCCAAAGAGTGGCAGGGTGATGTGCTTAGTTCCCAGAAGAGTGGCGGGGTATGTTTGTCTAGTTCCCAGAAGGGGAAGGGGGGGGTGATTTTGCAGAAGTGTGGCAGGGTGATGCGCACTAGTTCCCAGAAGAGTGGGGGGGTGTTTGCTGCTTAGTTGCCGAAGAGGGCGGGGTGGGCTGCTTAGTTGCCAGAAGAGTGGCAGGGGGTGTGCTGTCTAGTTGCCAGAAGGTGGCAGGGGGGGATGCGCCTAGTTCCCCGAAGAGTGGCATTTTTTGTGATGCGCCTAGTTGCCGAAGAGGGGCAGGTGTGTGCTCTAGTTCCAGAAGGTGGCAGGGGTGCGTCTAGTTCCCAGAAAGTGGCAGTGTGATGCTGCTCTAGTTGCCAGAAAGTGGGCGGGGGTTATTGCTCTAGTTGCCGAAGGTGGAGGGTGAGAGGCTCAGTTCCAGCAGAAGGCAGGGTGAGCTGCTCTAGTTCCCCAAAAGAGGGGCAGGGGTGCGCTCTAGTTCCCAAAAGGGAGTGTGATGCTGTTAGTTGCCAAAAGAGTGGCTGTGATTCCCTCTGTTCCAAAGAGTGGCAGTGTAAATGCTGCTTAGTTGCCAGAAGGTGGCAGGGGATACTGCATAGCTGCCAAAGGTGGCAGGGTGATGCTGCGTTGTTCCCAGAAGAGTGGCAGTGTGATGCTCCTAGTTGCCAAAGATGGCGGGGTGATGCGCGCTAGTTGCCGAAGAGTGGCGGGGTTGATGCTGCGCTAGTTGCCAGAAGAGTGGGCGGGGGGGAAAGCTGCATATTTTGCCAAAAGAGTGGCGGGTTGTGCTCTAGTTCCCAAAGAGTGACAGTGTGATGCTGCACTTTGCCAGAAAGTGACAGTGGATGCTGCATTTGTTCCAAAAGATGACAGGGGGGGATGCTGCACTAGTTTCAGAAGAGTGGCAGGGTTGCTGACTAGTGCCGAAGAGGGACAGGTGATGCTGCACTAGTTGCCGAGAGTGACAGTGTATGCTGACTAGTTGCCAGAAGGTTGGCTGGATGCTGCTCTAGTTGCCAGAAGGTGGCGGGTGATGCTGCCTAGTTGCCAGAAGAGGGGGGCAGGGTGATGCTGCTTGTTGTCAGAAGAGTGGGGGGTGGGCTCCCTTAGTTGCCAGAAGAGTGGCAGGGTGATGCTGCCTAGTTGCCAGAAGAGTGGCAGGGTGATGCTGCACTAGTTGCCAGAAGAGTGGCAGGGTGATGCTGTGCTAGTTGCCAGAAGAGTGGCAGGGTGATGCTGCTCTAGTTGCCAGAAGAGTGGCAGGGTGAGCGCTCTATTTGCCAAGAAGGTGGAGGGTGATCGCATAGTTGCCAGAAGAGTGGCGGATGTTTCTGCACATTGCCAGAAAGTGGCGGGTGAGCTGCTCTAGTTGCCAAAAAGTGGCAGGGTGATCTGCTTAGTTCCAGAATAGTGCAGGGTGATGTGCTCTATTTGCCAGAAATTGGCACGTGATGCTGCACTAGTTGCCGAAGGGGCGGGTGATGCTGCATAGTTGCCAGAAGAGGGCGGGGTTTTATGTGCCTAGTTGCCAGAAAGTGGCAGGGGAGCTGCTCAAGTTGCCAGAAGAGGGGCAGGGTGATGCTGCTCTGGTCAAAGAGTGGCAGGGTGATCTGCTTGTTGCAAGAAGAGTGGCAGGGTGATGCTGCTTGTTGCAGAAGATGGCAGGGTGATGTGCTTAGTTCCGAAGAGTGGCGGGTGATGCTGCACTAGTTGCCAGAAGAGGGGCGGGGGTGATGCTGCTCTAGTTGTCAGAAGGTGGCGGGTGATGCTGCAAGTTCCCAGAAGAGGGCAGGGTGATGCGCTCTAGTTGCCAAAAGGGGGCTGGGTGATGCTGTCTAGTTGCCAGAAGGGGCAGGGTGATGCTGCTTTAGTTGCCAGAAGAGTGGCAGGTGATAAAAAACTAAGAACAAAAGAAACAAAGGAACACTGCAGAAGGTTTACTGGCCCCATGCGGGCATGCCAAGTCTCCTACCGGCTTAAGCCAATGCCCCAACCTAGTCGGGTCAGGTCACTTTGACTTAAGGGAGAACACGGCAACCGACCAGGTGCACAAGCTATAGGTCTAACTACCCCACCCACATCCATTTGTATTTATCCAACCTTTTTTTAAAAGCTAACAACGTTCTGGCCTCTATAACGGTATTGGGGAGTTTGTTCCACTCATCCACAACTCTATTCCCAAACCAGTATTTCCTTATCCTTCCTAAATCTGAATTTTTCCAACTTAAAAAAATTGCTGGAGTCCTGTTTGGTGATATTTTCACACACATTTCTCCCCTTTAAATTTATTCCTGTTTTTCCTTTTACACCCCCAATCATATCCCCCCAAATTCTACGTCTTTCTAGGAGTGAGTTCGGGGCCTTAGTCTATCCTCATAGGGAAGGTTTCTGATACATGGGATCAACTTTGTCCCTCCTTTGTCATTTTCCGAGAATTTATATCCTTTCTGTAATAAGGTGCCCCAAAACTGTTCAGCATAATCTAAATGAGGCCTAACCAAGGATGTTAGGTTGAAGAACAACCTGAGGACCCCTATTATTTAGTTTCTTGATATAAGCCAAGGATTCTATTAGCTTTATTGCAAAACACTTATGCATTTTTGTCTTGGTTTCGATTCTGCAACCAAAACCCCTAAATCTTTTTCGCAACCCGAAATATTAAGATCTCATTATTTAGTTTATATGTGGCTGGTTATTGTCCTGTCCAACTTTTAGAATTTTGCTTTTGTCTATATTAAACGAAAATCTGCCCTTCCCCGACCATGCATCGTCTATTCAAATCTTCCCGGGATGCTGAATGTCCTCGTCAAAATGAATTCGACGGCCATTTTGGGTGTCATGGGCAAACTTGCGATGTCGCTTTTTTCCCCAACTATGCGTTTTATTAGATTGTAAAACGCGGGGGCCTCAACACTGCCCCCTGTGGAACACCGTCGTGCATTCCCCACTCTGTTTTCTCCCCATTTTGCAAACCCTGCTCCCTATTTGTAAACCAGCCTCTACCGGGAAAAAAAATTTCTCCCCTTTTCCCATGTGCTTTAATTTTCCTCAATAGTCTCTGATGTGGCCCTGTAAAAACCCTTTACTGAAGTCCATTTACAAAATTTTCAAATTCTTACCATGTCTCCCTCCTCAAATACCTTATGAAAAAATTTAAATAAATTCGTAAAGGCAGGAAGCCCCCTTTTTAAAAAAATGCTGAGATTCGTTGTTAAAATTTTTGCTTTTCAAAAGGGGGCTAGAATGCCTCGGAAAAATTGATTCCATTAAAATTTTCCCCCCTATGGAGGTTGGCTTATTGGTCTATATTCGAAACAAGGACCTGTCACCCGTTTTGAAAAAAGGTATCACATTTTCCCTTTTCCCCTTTTTTTTTTGGCAAAATGCCCGTTTTTAGTGAATTTTTTGAAAAGATAGCAAAGGTGGTAAGCTCCCTTTTCTTTCCTTTAGAACCCTTGCATCAGTTCATCGGGCCTGGGGATTTGTTAGGTTTTAATTTATCTATTTGCCTAAGGACCTGTATTGGACCCAATAGTACACAGTTTTTTATCGTCCTGTTTTACATAATTTATCATTTCTGGAATATCGCTGGTTCCCCCTGGTAAAAAAAAGAGAGGAAGTATGGTGTTAAAAATTCTACACATTTCCTTATACTGTCATGAGCTGACCCCCAGGAACTTTTGAGTTGGGCCCTTTTTGTCCCTGATCTTACTTCTTAAAACCTAAAAATCCTTTTGGGTTAGTCTTTTGTTCTCTTGCAAAACTTTAACCTCATAATTCTTTTTGCTTTTTAATTCCCTTTTTTATTTTCTTTTAATGAATATATCGATTTTTCAATTGCCCCTCTCCTCTTTTTATTTGCCTATTATGCCTCTCTTTTGACAAATCAGATATTTTTTTTCTATTGTTCATCCCTTTGGAAACATTTTTTTTTTGATCTGATTTCCCTATTTGGAAAATATTTGACTGAGCAGCGAACTATGCCCTGGAAAGCACATATCGGAACCCCCACCACCTACCCGACCCTTAGTCGGGGCATTTTCCCGTTCAGCCCACCCAAGTAATTTTTCGTCCCATGAAATAGCCAAGCGAAAAGTCGGGCGGAGAATTTTTAAAAAATTTTGGGGAAAGGGGGGGGGTTTTTTTTTTCCCGGGGGTTTGGGGAAATTTTTTAATTAAAAAATTTTGGGGATCTTTTTTTTCCCCCGGGGGGGAAAAAAAAAAAGGGGGGGTTTTTTTTTTTTTTCCCCCAAAAAAAAAAATGGGTTCCTTTTTTTTTTTTTTTTTTTCCCCCCAAAAAAAAAATTTTTTTTCCCTTTTTAAAGGGGGGGGGGCCCCCCTTGGGGGCCCCCCCAAAGGGGTTTACCCCCCTTCCAAAAAATTTTTTTGGGTTTTTTTTTAAAAGGGGGGGGGGTTTTTTTTTTTCCCAATTTTTTTTTCCCCCCCCCCTTTTTTGGGGGGTTTTTTTCCCCCCTTTTTTAAAAAAATTTTTTTTTCCCCCCCTTTTTTGGGGGTTTTTCCCCCAAAAAGGGGGGGGGGCCCCCCAAAAACCCCAAAAGGGGGCCCCCCCCCCGGGGAAAAAAAAACCCCCCCTTTTTTCCCCCGGGGGGGGGGGGGCCCCCCCCCCGGGGGGGGGCCCCTCCGGGGGGGGGGGGGTTTTTTTCCCCCTTTTTAAAAAAAAGGGGGGGGGTTTTTTAAAAATTTTTAATTTTTTTTTGGGGGGGAAAAATTTTAAACCCCCATTGAAAAAAAAGGGGGGGGCCCCCTTTTTTTGGGGCCCCCCCCCCCCTAAAACCCCCCGGGGGGGAATTTGGGAAAAGGTTTCCCAAAACCCCAAAATTTTTTTCCCCCAAAGGGGGGGGGTTTTCCCCCCCTTTCCCCCGGGGGGGGCCCCCCCCTTTTTAAAAAATTTTTCCCTTTTAAAAAAAAGGGGGAAAAATTTCCCCAAGGGGGGGGGGGGGAAAAAATTGGGGGGTTGGGGGGTTTCCCGGGGAAAAGGGGGGGTTTGGGAAATTTCCCCAAATTGGGGAAAGGGGGGGGGTTTTTAAGGGGGGCCGAAATTTGGGGGGGGGAAAAAAAAGGGGGGGGAAAGGGAAAAAAAAAGGGGGGGGGGGGGGGGGGGGGCCCCTTTTTAAAAAAAGGGGGGGGGCCCCCTTTTGAAAGGGGGGGGTTTTTTTTTCCCCCAAATTAAAGGGGGGTGGGGTTTTTTTCCCCCCCCGGGGGGGGGTTTTTTGGGGGGGGGGGGGGGTTTCCCCCCCTTTTCCCCCCGGGGGGGGTTTTTCCCCCCGGGGGGGGTTTTTTTTTTCCCCTTTTTTTAAAATTTGGCGGGGAAAAAAGGGGGGAAAAGGGGGGGGCCCCCGGGGGGATTTTTTTAAATTTGGCCGGGGTTTGGGGGGGCCAGGGGGGGGGGGGGTTTTTCCCCCCTTTCCCGGGGGCCCGGGTTCCCCAAATTTTGGGGGAAGGGGTTTTTTGGGGTTTTAAAAAGGTTTTTGGGGGGGAAAAAAAGGGGGGGTTTTTTCCCGGGAAAGGGGGGGGGGCCCTTTTCCCCGGGGAAAGGGTTGGGGGTTAAAAGGGGGGGGGGCCCCGGGAAAAGGGGGGGGGGGCCCGGGAAAAAGGGGGAGGGGGGGGGGGGGCCCTTTTTTTGGGGGGGGAAAAAGGGGGGGTTTTCCAGGGGGGGGTTTTGGGGGTTTTTTAAAACCCGGGGGGGGGGGTTAAAAAAAGGGGGGGGGGGGGGGGGGGGGGGGGTTTTTTTTAAAAGGGGGTTTTGGGTTTTTTTTTTAAAAAGGGGGGTGGGGGTCCCCTTTTTTAAAAAAGGGGGGAAAATTGCTTTTTGGGGGGGGGGGGGGGCCCCCCAAAAAAAGGGGGGGGGGTTTTTTTTTTTTGGGGGGGGGGGTTTGGGGGCCCTTTTAATTTTGGGGGGAAAAGGGGGGGGGGGAAATTTCCAGGGGGGGTTTGGGGGGGAAAAGGGGTTCCTTTTTTCCCCGGGGGGGGTTTTTTTTTTTAAAAGGGGAAAGGGGGGGGGGGTTCCCAAAATTTTAAAAAAGGTTGGGGGGGGGGGTTTGGGGGGGGGGGAAAGGGGGTTCCCGGGGGGGGTTTTTCCCCAAAAAAAAATTTTGGCCCCAAATTTAAAAAAGGGGGGCGGGAAAGGGGGGGGGGGGGGGGGGGAAAAAAATTTTTGGGGGGGGTTTTCCCCTTTTGGGGGAAAAAAGGGGGGGGGCCCGGGGGGAAAAGGGGGGGGGTGTTTTTTTTGGGGGGGGGGGGGTTTTTTTAAAAAAGGGGGGGGGAAAAAAGGGGAAAGGGGGGGGTTTTCCCAAAGGGGGGGGTTGGGGGGTTTTTAAAGGGTTGGGGGGGTTTTTGGGGGGAAAGGGGGGGGGGTCCCCTTTGGAAAAAAAGGGGGGGGGGGGCCCCAGGGGGGGGGGGAACCGAAAAAGGGGGGGGTTTTTTCCCCAAAGGGCAGGGGGGGCAGGGGACCCCCAAAAGGGGGGAGGGGGGGTTTTCCCCAAAAAAGGGGGGGGTGCCCCAGGGGAAAAGGTGGGGGTTTCCCCAAAGGAAAGGGGGGGGGAAACTCCCCAAAGGGAAAGAGTGGGGGGGTTTTCCCGGGGGGGGGGGTTTCCCAAAAAAAGGGGGGGTTTCCCCCCCAAAAAAGGGGGGGTTTTTGGGGCCGGGTTGCCGGGGAAAGGGGAAAATTTTTTTGGGGGGGGCCCTTTTTTTTGGGGGGGGGGTTTATTTTTAAAAAGGGGCCCTTTTCCCGGGGGAAAGGGGGGTTTTTTTCCAAAGGTGGGGTTTGGGGAAAAGGGGGGGGGGAAATTTTTTTAAAAAAGGGTGGGGGGTTTCCCAGGGGAAAATTTTTAAAAACCCCCGGGGCCAAAAAAGGGGGGGTTGCCGGGGGGGGGGGGAAAAAAAAAGGGGGAAATTTTTTAAAGGGGGGGGGGGCCCCGGGGAAAGGGGGGGGGAAAAAAAAGGGGGGGGGGAGGGGGGGGGGGGGGGGGGGGAAAAAAAGGGGGGGTTTTCCCTTTAAAAAATTGGCAGGTTTTTTTTTAAAACCCCCAAAAGGGGGGGGGGAAAAAAGGAAAAACCCCAAAAAACCCGGGGGGGGGGGGGGCCCCGGGGTTTGGGGGGGGAAAAAGGGGGGTTTCCCAAAAAAAAAAAAAAAAAGGGGGGGGGGGGGGGGGGTTGCCGGGGTTTGGGGGTTCCCAACTTTTTTAAAAAAGGGGGGGGGGTTTTTGGGGGGGGGGGCCCCCCGGGTTTTGGGGGGGGGGGGTTTTTTTTGGGGGGGGGGAAAAAAAAAAGGGGGGGTTTTGGGGGAAAAAGGGGCCATTTGGGGGGGCCCTTTTCCCCGGGGGGGGGGGGGGGGGAAAAAAGGGGGGTTTTAAAGGGGTTTTTTTGGGGGGGGGGGGTTTTTTGGGGGGGAAAAAGGGGGGGGAAGTTTGGGGGGGGGGTTTGGGGGGGAAAAGGGGGGGCCCCCCAACCGGGGGCCCCGGGGTTTCCAAAAAGGGGGGGGCCCGGGGTTGGGGGGGGGAAAAATTTGGGGGGGGGGGAAAAAACCGGGTTGGGGGGGGGGGGGGGGTTTTCCCGGGGGGGGGGAAAAAAGGGTTGGGGGGGGTTTGGGGGGGGGGGCCCCCCCCCCCTTTTTAAGGGGAAGGGGGCGGGGGCCCTTTAGGGGGGGAAAGGGTTTTGGGGGGGGGGGGGGTTTTTTCCAAAAGGGGGGGGGTTGTTTGCTCTAGTTAAAAAAGGGGGGGGGGGCCCCCAAAAAAAAGGGGGGGGTTGGGGCCTTTTTTTCCCAGAAGGGTGGCATTTTTTGGGGGGCCTTTTGGAAAAAATTGGGGGGGGGGGGAAAAAAAGGGGGGGGGGGGGTTTTGGGGGGGGGGGTTGGGGGCCCCGGGGGGAAAAAGGGGGGTTTTTTTGGGGGGGGAGGGGGGGGGGGTTTTTTGGGGGGAAAGGGGGGGGGGGGGGGGTTTTTTTTTTTGGGGGGCCCGGGGGGGGCCCGGGGGGGGGGCCAAAAAAAAAGGGGGGGGGCCCCTTTGGGGAAAGGGGGGGGCCCTTTTTTGGGGAAAAAGGGGGAAAATTGGGGGGGGTTTTTCCGGGGGCGGGGGGCCCCTTTTTTAAAAGGTTTTTGGGGGTTTGGGGGGGCTAAAAAAAAAAGGGGGGGGCTTTTTTGGGGGGGGGGAAAAAAAAGGGGGGGCCCCAAAAGGGGGGTTGGGGTTTTTAAAATTGGGCCAGGGGGGGCCGGGTTTTCCCGGGGGGAAAGGGGGGGTTTTAAATTTGGGGGGGGTTTTTGGGGGGGGGGGTTTTTTCCCGGGGGGGGGGGGGGCCCCCAGGGGGGGGAAAATTTGGGGGGGGGAAAAAGGGGGGGGGGGTTTTGGGGGGGGAAAAAAATTTTTCCCCCCGGGGGGGGGGGTTTTCCCCCGGGGGGGGGAAAGGGGCCCCAAAAAAGGGGAAAAATTTGGGGGGGGGGCCGGGGGAAAATTTTTTTTTCCCAAAAGGGGAAAAGGGGGGGGGGGTTTTTTTTGGGGGGGAAAAGGGGGGGCCCCCAAAGGGGAAAAGGGTGAGGTGGGCGGGGGGGGGAAAAAACCCGGTGAAAAAAGGGGGAAAGGGGAAAAAGGGGGGTTCCCCCTTTTTGGGGGGGGGGGGGGGCCCCGGGGGGGGAAAAAAAGGGTGGGGGGTTTTAAAAGGGGCCAGGGGGGGGGAAACCGGGGTTGCCGGGGAAAATTTTTTTTTTAAATTTCCCCGGGGGGGGGGTTTTTTGGGGGGGCCCCGGGGGGGTTTTTTGGGGAAAAAAGGGGGGGTTCCCCCCAAAAAAAAAATTTTTGGGGGGGGAGGGGGCCCGGGTTGGGGGGGGGAAAAGGGAGGGGGGGGGGAAAAAAAAATTTTTAAAGGGGCCTTTTGGGGGGGGGGGGGGGGCCGGTTGGGGGGGAAAAGGGCTTTTTTTTTTGGGGGGGGGGGGGAAAAATTTGGGAAAAAAGGCCGGGTTGGGGGAAAGGGGGGGGGGAAAGGGTTCCGGGGGGGGGGGGGTTTTTTTTAAGGGGGGGGGGTTTTTTTTAAAAAGGGGGGGGGGGTTTTTTTTTGGGGGGGGGGGGGTTTTTTTTCCCAAAAGAGTGGGGGGGGGCCCGCTCTATTTGGGCCAAAAGGGGGGGGGGTTTTTTTTAAAAAATTTTTGGGGGGGTTTTTTTAAAAGGGGGGGGGGGGAAGGGAAAAGTGGGGGGGGTTTTTTTGGGGGGGGGGGGGGGGTTTTTTCCCCCAAAAAAAAGGGTGGGGGAAAAAAGGGGAAGGGGGGGGTTTTTTTTAAAAAGGGGGGGGGGGTTTTTTTTTTTGGGGGGGGGGGGGGCCCCCGGGGGGGGAAAAGGGGTTGTTGGAAGGGGGGGGGGGGGGTTTTTTTTTAAAAGGGGGGGGGGAAAATTTTTGGGGGGGGGGTTTGTTGGGGGGGAAAAAAAGGGGGGGGGCCCTTTTTCCCAAAGATTGGGGGTAAACCCCCTTTTTTTCCAAAAGGAGGGGGGGGGCCCCTTTTTTTTAAAAAGGGGGGGGGGGTTTTTTTTCCAAAAAGGGGGGGGGTGCTCTATTTTCCCAAAGGAGGGGGGGGGGTTTTTAAAATTCCCAAAGTGGGGGGTTTTGGGGGGTTTTGCTTTTGGGAAAGGGGGGGGGGGTTTTTCCCAAGGGGGGGGGGGGGTTTTTTTTTTGGGGGGGGGGGGGTTTTTTTCCCCCCAAAAAGGGGGGAAGGGGGGGTTTTGGAAAAGGGGGGGGTTTTTTTCCAAAAGGGGGGGGGGGTTTTTTGGGGAAAAAAAGGGGGGGGTTTTTTTTTAAAAGGGGGGGGGGCCCTTTTTGGAAAAAAAAGGGGGGGGGAAAACCCCCGGGGGGCGGGTGTCCCCCCAAAAAGGGGGGGGGGTTTTTAAAAAAAGGGGGGGGGTTTTTTTGGGGGAAAGGGGGCATTTTTTTTTTTTTTAAAAAGGGGGGGGGGGGGTTTTTTTTAAAAAGGGGGGGGGGTTTTTTTTTGAAAAAAAGGGGGGGTTTTTGGGGTTTTTTGGGGGGGGGGGGGAAAAAAAACCCCCAATTTTCCCCGGGGGGGGGGGGGGGTTTGGGGGGGTTGGGGCCCCCCCGGGGGAAAAGGGGTGGGGAGGGGGAAAAGGGGGGGGGCCATTCCCCAAAAGGGGGGGAAAAGGGGGAACCCCGGGGAAGGGGGGGGGGGAAAAAAAAAATTTTTTGGGGGGGGGGGGTTGGTTTTTTTAAAAAAGGGGGGGGTGCTGTTAGTTGCCAGAAGAGTGGCGGGGGTAAAGGCCTAGTTGCCAGGAAGAGGGGCAGGGGGGATGCTGCTTTTGGTTCCCAAAGAAGTTGGCAGGGGTGATGCGCCTAGTCCCAAGAAAAAGGGGCCCGGGTTTGATGTGCCTAGTCCCCCAAAAAGAGTGGCAGGGTTGAATTTTTTCTTATTCCCAAAAAAGAGTGGCAGGGTAAAGCGGGCCTTTTTTGCCAAAAGGGGCCCAAGGGTAAAGCTGGTTTAGTTGCAAAGAAAGAGTGGCAGGGGGTTGTGCCCCTTTTAGTTGAAGGGATGAGTGGCAGGGTGTTTGTTTGCTCTATTTTGCCCAAAAGAAGGTGGCAGGGTATGCCTGCACTGTTGCCGGGAAGAGTGGCAGGGTGATGCTGGCCCCCTGGGTTTTGCAAAAAGAGGGGCCCGGGGGGTGATGTTCTCTAGTTTGCCAAAAGAGTGGAAGGGTGATATGCTTTTTAAATTCCCCAGAAGAGGGGCCCAGGGTGTTTGGCGCCCCCAAGTTCCCCAGAAAAGTGGAGGGTGGGTGTTCCCGCTCAGTTCCAGAAGGGGGCAGGGGTTTCTGCACTAGTTGCCAGAAGAGTGGCGGGGTGGAGGTTTGCGCTTTTTCCCCAAAAAAGAGTGGCAGGGTGATGCTGCCTAAGTTCCCCCAAAAAGAGGGCAGGGTTTGATCCCCTGCGCCAAAGTTGCCCTTTAAAGAGGGCGGGGTGATGTGCCAAAGTTTCCCCCAAAAGAGTGGCAGGGTGATGGGGCCCCGTTCCCAGAAAGGGGGCGGGAGTAAATGCGGGTTTCTATTTGCCTAAAAAGGGGGGAGGTTGACCAGGGGGTAAATGCTGCCTATTTTCCCAAAAGAAGAGGGGCATGGGGATGCTGCACTATTTGCCAAAGAGGGGCGGGGGATGCTGCCTAGTTGCCAGAAGAGTGGCAGGGTGATGTTTGCCTGGGTTGCCAGAAAGTGGCAGGGGATGCTCCCAACTAGTTCCCAGAAGAGTACAGATGTGATGCTGAAACAAGTTGCCAGAAGAGTGGCAGTGTGTTTCTGCCTAGTTGCCAAAAGATGGCAGGGGGGTTTGCTGCTCTAGTTGCCCAGAAGGGCGGGGTTGATGCTGCTCTGGTTGCCAGAAGAGTGCGGGGTTGATGCTGCTCTAGTTGCCAGAGAGTGGCAGGGTGAGGGGGGCGTCAAATTTTCCCCAGAAGAGTGGCAGGGGGGCCCGCCTATTTTCCAAAAGGGGGCAGGGTGATGCTGCCCCTTTACCGGGTCCCTGGGAAGGAGTTTTTGGAAAAAGGACCCGGGTGATGCTGCCCCAAGTTGCAAAAGGTTTGCAGGGTGATGCGCTCATTTTGCCAAAAAGGGGGGGTGCGTTCCAGGGGGGATGTGCTGCACTAGTTTTTAAAAGAAGGGGCCAGGGTGAGGGCTGCTCTAGTTCCCCGAAGAGGGGGCAGGGTAAAGGTGCTCAAATTGCCAGAAAGTGGCAGGGGGGATGCTGCCTAGTTCCCCTAAAGAAGAGGGGGAAGGGGTGATGCTAAACTAGTTGCAGAAGAGGGAAGGGTGATGCTGCCTAGTTCCCAGAATTAGATGGCAGGGTAGGGGTGCTCAGTTGCCAAAGAGTGGAAGGGTGATGTGCTTATTTGCCAGAAGATTTGGCGGGGTTTATCCCTGTCTAGTTGCCAAAAGAGTGGGGGGGGGGTTGGGTTAGTTGGCCAATAGTGGGGGGGTGACCCGACACTAGTTGGCCAGAAGGTGGGGGGGTGATGCTCCTAGTTGCCAGAAGAGGGGCCGGGGGTTGTGCTGCTCTAGTTCCCGGGAAGAGGGGCCCAAGGGGTTGATGCTGTTTCTAGTTGCCGGGAAGAGTGGGCCCAGTGGGATCCCGCTCTAGTTCCCCAAAAAGAGGGAAAAGGGGTGATGCGCTTAGTTGCCAAAAGAGTGGCAGGTGATGCTGCTCTATTTTTGCCAAAAGAGGGGCCCGGGGGATGCGCTTAGTTCCCAAAAAGGGTGGCAGGGTGAGGGCTGCTTTATTTTTGCCAAAAAAGAGTGGCGGGTTTTAGGTGAATTTGGGTTGCCCAGAAGAGTGGCAGGGTGAGCGGCTCAAAATTTTCCACAAGAGGCAGGGTAAAGCTGCTCTAGTTGCCAGAAAAAGGGGCAGGGGTGCGCTCTAGTTGCCAAAAGTGGCGGGGGTGAGGGCTTGCTCTAGTTTTGCCAAAAAACAGTGGTTTTTGTGATTCTCCCTCTATTTTCCAAAAAAGGGGCAGGGGTAAATGCTGCTTAGTTGCCAGAAGAGTGGCAGGGTGTTTCCTGCCTAGGCGCCAAAAGAGTGGAAAAGGGTGATGTGCCTTGTTCCCAAAAGGGAAGTGGCAGGGTGTTTCTGCCTGGGTTCCCCAAAGACGGCCCCAGGTGTTTCCCCTTTTGTTGCCAAAGAGTGGCGGGGTTGATGTGCCTAGTTGCCAGAAGAGTGGGCAGGGTGAAGCTGCCTAGTTGCCAGAAGAGGGGGCGGGGTTTGATTTTGCTCTATTTTTGCCAAAGAGGGGCCAGGGGGGATGCTGCCTTTGGGCCAAAAAAAAAGGGAAGTGGGCCCCCAAGGGGGGTAAATGCTGCACTGGGGAACAAAAGGGGTGGCAGGGTAAGGGCGCCTGGGTTGCCAGAAAAAGGGCAGGGGGGGAGGTGCCTATTTTCCCCAGAAGAGGGGCAGGGTATGCTGCTCAATTTGGGCCAGAAGATGGCAGGGGGATGCTCCCTTTTATTTTGGCCAGAAGAGTGGCGGGTGATGTCCCTTAGTTGCCAAAAAGGAGGGGGGCAGGGTTTGATGCTGTTTCTAGTTGCGAAGAGTGGCAGGTGAGGCTGCACTGGGGCCCAGAAGAGTGGAAGGGTGATGCGGGCCAGTTCCCAAGAAGATGGCAGGGTGGGCGGGCCTATTTGCCAGAAGAGTGGAAAGGGGGTGTTGCGGGCTCTAGTTGCCAGAAGAGTGGCAGGGTAAATTTGCCTTTTTGCCGGGAAAAGTGGAAAGGGTGATGCGGCTCTTATTGCCAGAAAAAGTGGCAGGGTTTGATCCCCACTAGGGCCGAAGATTTGGCGGGGTTGATTTGGAAATTTGGGCCGAAAGGGGCCCGGTGTGGGGCTGCCTAGTTGCCAAAAAGGGGCGGGGTTTGATCCCTGGCTCAGTTTCCAGAAAGGGGCAGGGTGATCCCTCCCTATTTGCCAAAAAATTGGCGGGGGGGTGATGCTGCATAGTTCCCAAAAAAAGGGGCAGGGTGATGCTGCCTTTTTTCCCAAAAAGAGGGCGGGTTTATGTCCCTTATTTTGCCAAAAGAGGGCAGGGTGATGCTCTGGGTTTTTGCCAGAAGAGGGGCAGGGTGATGCGCCTAGGCCCAAAGAGTGGCAGGTGGTTTCTGCCTAGTTCCCAAGAAGATTTGGCGGGTGATGCTGCCTAGTTGGACGGGAAGAGGGGCAGGGTTTGATCCCTCCCTTGTTCCGAAGAGTGGCAGGTGATGCTGCCCTAGTTCCCCAGAAAAAGGCAGGGTGATGCTGCTCTAGTTGCCAGAAGAGTGGCGGGGGATGCTCCCTTTTGTTGCCAGAAGAGTGGCAGGGTGATGCGCTTTTAGTTGCCAAAAGGTGGCTGGGTGATGCTGCCAAGTTGCCAGAAAGGGAGGCAGGGTGTTTGCTGCCTAGTTGCCAGAAGAGTGGAGGTGAAAGCTGCTCAAGTTCCCAAAAGGGATTGGCCCCGGGGTTTTTTGGTTGCCCCCCCTGTTGGCCAAAAGGGGAGGGCCCAAGGGTAAAAAGTTTGGCTCAAAAACCCCCCCCCTTCATAAAAAAAAAGTTTTTCGGCCCCAAAGGGTTTTGGTTTTGGCCCTTCCCAAAAAAAAATTTTTTCCAAAATTTAAAAAAAGGGGCCGGGTGTTTTTCTGCTTTCCCCCTTTAAAGTTTTCCAAAAAAAAGAAGAGGGCCCAAAAGGGTTTTGTTTTCCTCTGGGGGTTTTGTCGGGGTTTTGAATTTTTTTTGGCCAGGGTAAAAATGTTGTTTCAAAATTGCCAAAGGAAAGATTTGGAAAAAGGGAAATCCTTTAATTTGTCGAAATTCCCAAGGGTTTTTTGCTTTTTATTGCGAAAGTGGCGGATTTTGTAAAAAATAAAATTTTTCCAAACCAAATTTGCAAAAATTTTAAAAGGGGGGTTTTTGCCTGAAAATTTAGTTTGCCAAAAATTAAATTCCCCCTTTGGGGGAATCCCTGCTTTAAAGTTGTCAAAAGATTTTTGTCGGGGTAAATTGGGGCCTTTTTTTTTGGGCCATGAAACTTGCGGGTCCCCTTTTTCCCCTTGGCTTAAAAAGTTGTCAGGGGGGGAAATCCCCGGGGTGTGCCCCCCCTCTTTTTCCCCCCCCAAGAAAGGGGCCCCAGGGTCCCAACCCTCCCCCGGTTTTAATTTTTGTGCCCCAAAATTTTTAGGGGGAGGGTGTTCTGAACCTTTATAAAAAATTCTTTCCAGGGAAAAACCTCCAAAAATCCGGGAAAAAAGGTGGCAGGGTTTGTCCTTTTAGTTTGAAAAATTTTTAAAGGGTGAGGTGCCCCCTTATTTGACCAAAATTTTTTTGGGGGGGTTGGATTTTGGACTATTTTCCGAAGTGGACCTGTTGTTTTTTTTTTTCCCTTTTTTTTTTCCAAATTATTTGGGCAAAGATTCCAGGGTGATATTTTTTTAAAAGTTGCCCAAAAGGTGGAAAAGGGATCCTTTTTTTCCAGTTGAACCAGAAGAGGGCCGGGGGATTGTTTATTTTAAAATTTTTTGGGCCAAGCGGACCTGTCATTTGCCAAAAGTCCTTTTTAATGCCTGCCTAAAAAATTTAAAAGGAAATTCGGGTTACCTCCTTTTGAAAAGATGGGGGGTAAAAATTCTCACTTTTTTCCAAAACAGGGGCAGGGAGCTGCCCGGCCTTTTGGGAGGGGGCCATTTTATGCTCTTCTGTTCCGAAAAAATCCTTTTTTTTTTGTTTTGCTCTTTCCCAATTTTAAATCATAATTTTCTTTTTTGCAAAACCCCTTTATTTTTTTTTTCCAAGAAATCCATTTTTTTCCCCTTCCCTTTAAGTTTGCCTAAAAATTTTTTGGAAAAATGGGGTTTATTCAAGATATTTTTTTAGGTTTTTTTGGTTGCCTGTTTTCCCTATTTGGAAATTTTATGAGCGTTTTATTGCCAGAAAGTGGGGGGATATTCGGCCCTAATTGCCCCCTTGAGTCGGGGTTTGATGAACCTTTTTTTTTTTTTTTGGGCTCGGGCCAAAGGAAAGTGGGGGGGAGGCTTGTTGCCAAAAGTGGGGTTTGTTATTAAAAGAGGGGATTTGTGATTTTTCCCCAAGTTACCAAAAGATTATTAAATTTGTTTTTTATTGGCCCAAGAAGATTTTTCCCCATTTGGTTTGAAAAAAATTTTTAAAAAAATCCGGGGTTAAAAAACCCCTGCTCAAAATTTTCCCGAAAGGGGGGGCCCAGGTAATTTGTTTTTGAAACTTTTCCCATTGCCAAATTTGGAGGGGATCCCTTTTAAAAATTTGCCCAATAAAGGGGGTTTTCCCTTCCCTATTCCAATTTTTGGGGGGCCTGTTAAATCACAAAATTGGGGGGTTTTTCCTCTCCCTGGGGTTGCCAAAACAGGGCATTTGTGAGCATCTTTTAATTTTGCCAAAATTTTAAATTGTCTTGCCTAGTCCGAAATTCCAAATTTTTCCCCTTTGCCCGAAGGTGGGTTTTTTCCCTTTATTAGGACCGGGAAGGGCATTTCCTTTCTTTCCAAAATTGGCGGGGTTTGATGCTTTAAGTTCCGAATTTGGGGCTTAATTTAGTTTCCTTTTTATTTCCAGAAGATGGAAAAATTAAGGTGCTTAGTTCCTTTGGGGCCCCCCTTTGTGCCCCTTTTTTTCCCAAAAATGATTTTGTCTTTATTTAAAATTAGCGGGGTTTTCCTTTTAAAATTTTTTCCAAAAGGGGGGCAACCTCCCTTTTTTCCCAAAAACCCAATTATTTTCCATATTTTAAAAATGGCACCCAAAGGGTTTCTCTATTTCCGAAGAGTGGGGGGGCCCCCCCCCCCCCCCCCCTTCTTACTTCTTTTTGAAAAAAAAGGGGGGGGTTTTTTCCAAGTTGAAAGAAGGGTTGGAAAGGGTATCTGCTCCAGTTTTTCCAAACCCCCGGGTTTTTTCCTCTGCTATCGACCCAAAAGGGGGAAGGGGGGGATCCCCCCCTTTTAGTTAAAAAATCAAAGTGTGTTTTTCTAACACTTTTCCCAAATAAAGGGGTTTTTTCCCCGGGCCTAAAGACGGGATGGGGGTTTGCCCCCATTCCGAAAGTATTATCCGCCTGTTGCCCAAGAAAATGGGAAGGTTAAAAAATTTTTCCTTTTTTTTTTAAACAAAAAGGGGAATGTTATCCTGCGATTTCCCAAAAAATAATGGCTTACCCCCCCATTAGAAGGGGCAGGGTATTTTCCTTATTGGGCCAAAGAGTTTCAGGGGAAAAAAGGGCAAATTTCCTATTCCAAAAATTTCATTTAATCTTTCCCTTTGCCGAAGGTTAAAAGGGTAAATCCGCCATTGGGTAAACAGGGGGTGGGCTCACCCAAAGGGGGAGGGTTGTGGCCCCCCCTTGTCCCAGAAGGGGCGGGGATGATGCTGCAAAATACCCCCCAAACCCGGGGATCCTCTTTTGAAAACCCAAGGTGGCCTTTAGCCCCAAATTGCCCCGGAAAAGGGGGGGATCCTCCTTAATTCCCAAAAAAAGGGGCAGGGGAAACCCGTTTTAAAGTCCAGAAAACCCCCAAGGGGGGGTCTGTTCCAATTTGCCAGAGGGAGTGGCATTTGGGGGATGCTGCCTAGTTGCCCGAAGAGTGGCGGGTTGATGCTGCAACTAGTTCCCCCGAAGTTGGGCAGGGTGAGTGCTTGGTTGCCAAAGATTTGGCAGGGTAAAGCTGTTAGTTCCCAGAAAAGGGGGAAGGGGGGAAGCTGCCTATTTTCCAGAAAGTGGGGGGGAAAATGCCCCCAAGGCCCAAAAAGTGGCAGGGTAATGCTGCTCTAGTTCCCAGAAGAGGGGAGGGTGATCGAACAAATTCCCCAGAAGAGTGGGCAGGGTGTGCTGCCCTGGTTCCCAGAAGAGTGGCGGGGGAAAGCTGCCTATTTCCCAAAGAGGGGGAAGGGTGATGCTGCCTAGTTCCCAAAGGTGCAGGGTGTTTGGTTGGGCGGGGAGGGGGGGGGGGGTGATCCTTCCCCCCCTAGCCCCAGAAGGGAAAAGGGGGCAGGGTAAATGTAGACTATTCCAAAGAGGGGCGGGTGTGATGCGGGCCTTTTGTTGCCAGAAGAGGGCATGTAAATTGTGCAAAAGTTGCAAAAGAGGGGCAGGGTGATGTTTTTTTTTGCCTATTTGCCAGAAGAGTGGCGGGTGATGCTGCCTAGTTCCCAGAAGGGAGGGGACAGTTTTGAATGCCCCTCTATTTTGCCAGAAGAGGGGCAGGGGGGATCCCTGCCTATTTAGCCAAAAAGAGGGGGGCAGGTGATGCTTTCTATTTTGCCAAAAGAGTGGAGGGTGATGCGGGCTCAAAAAGGATTTGGGGCTCCAGGAAAGAGTGGCGGGTGGTGATGGCCTATTTTCCCAGAAGATGGCAGGGGTGATGCGCCCCATTTGCCAGAAAGGGCAGGGGAAAAGGCCGCCAATTTGGGGCCAAAAGAGTGGGAAAGGGTGATGCGCTCAATTTTGCCAAAAGAGGGCAGGGGATGTGCTCTATTTGGCCAAAGATTGGCAGGGTGAAGCTTTTTAGTTGCCAGAAGAGGGGCCCAGGGTGATCTGCACTGGGGTTTTTCCAGAAAGTGGAAAGGGTGGTGCTGCCTAGTTTCCAGAAAAGGGCGGGTTTGATGTTTTGCCTGTTGCCGAAGATGGCAGGGTGTTTGCTGTTTCTGGGTTGCCGAAGGGGTTGGCCCGGGTGTGAGGGCCTCTTTTTTGCCAAAGATGGCAGGGTGATGTTTTGCCTAGTTGCCAGAAAGTGGGGCGGGTGAGGGCTGCCTATTTTTGCCGGGAAAAATTTGGGAAAGGTGATGCGGGCTCTAGTTGCCAGAAAAAGGGGCGGGGTGATCCCGGGCCTTTCCCAAAAGGGGTGGGGAATGCCATTTCCAAAGATGGCAGGGGAGGGCTGTCTGGGTTTGCCAGAAGAGTGGAAAAAGGGTGAGGGCGCTCTAGTTGCCAAAGGGGTGGCAGGGTGATGCTCCCCAGTTGCCAGAAAAATGGCAGGGTGGGCTCTCTAGTTCCCAAGAAGAGTGGAAAGGGTGAATGCGCCCTAGGTTGCCAGAAGAGTGGCGGGGTTTTGATGCTGCCTAGTTCCCAAAGAAGGTGGCCAGGGGATGCGTCTGTTGCCAGAAGGTGGCAGGGTAAATGCTGCTCTATTTGCCAGAAGAGGGCAGGGGGGAAATGCTGCTCTAGTTCCCAGAAAAAGTGGCGGGGTGATGCTGCACTATTTGCCAGAAGAGTGGCAGGGTGTGCTGGCACTAGTTCCCAGAAGGGGGCCAAGGGTGATGTTTGCTTAGTTGCCCAGAAGAGGGGCCCAGGGTGATGCTGCTCAAGTTCCCAGAAGAGTGGAGGGTTTGATGCTGCTCAAATTTCCCCAGAAAAAGGGGCCCAGGGTGATGCTGCTCTAGTTGCCAGAAGGGGGCCAGGGTTTAAGTGCTCTTTTGCCAAAGAGTGGCAGGGGGGCTGCAAAGTTGAAAGAAGAGTGGCAGGGTGATGCTGCCCTATTTTCCCCATAAGAGTGGCAGGGGATCTGCCATTTTTGCCAAAGAGTGGGGGGGTTTGATGCTGCCCTAGTTCCCCCAGGAGGGGCAGGGGGGCCCCCAGGGTGCCCTAGTTGCCAGAAGAGGGGCAGGGAAAATGCTGCCTATTTTCCCAGAAGAGTGGCAGTGTAAATGCTCCTAGTTCCCCAGAATAGTGGAAGGGTGAGCTGCTTAGTTCCCCAGAAGAGGGCAGGGTGGGGCCCCTTTATTTTCCCCCCAAGAGGGGCAGGGAAAATCCCTCCTAGTTGCCAAAAGAGTGGAAAGGGTGATGCGGGCTCTAGTTCCCAGAAGAGGGCAGGGTGATGCTGCCTAGTTCCCAAAAGAGTAAGGGTGTTTGCTCCCGTTGCCAGAAAGATTTGACAGGGTGTGAGCTGCCTATTTCCCCAAAATTTGGCAGGGGATGCTGCCTAGGGGCCAAAAGAGGGGCCGGGGGGATGTTGCCTAGTTGCCAGAAGAGTGCAGGGGGTAAAGCTCCCTTATTTGGGCCAAAGAGGGGGCAGGGTAGGGCTCCCTTAGTTGCCAGAAGGTGGGGGGTAAAGCCCCAAAGTTGCCGAAAAAGTGGCGGGGGATGATGCTGCTTATTGCCAGAAGATTTGGAAATGTAAAGCTCCCAAAGTTGCCAAAAAAGGGGTTAAGGGGGGTGGCAGGGTGGAATGATGCTTTTATTTGCCGAAAGAGGGGGCAGGGTGATGCTGCACCTAGTTGCCAGAAAAATGGCAGGGTGAGGGCCCCAAATTGCCAGAAGAGTGCCAGGTGTGCGCCTATTGCCGAAAGTGCAGTGGGGGAATGCGCCAATTGCCAGAAGAGGGGCATGGGGATCCCTGCCAAGGTGCCAAAAAAGAGGGGCAGGGTGTTTGCTGCCTAGTTGCCCAAAAGGGTTTTGGCCCAGGGGGGATGTGCCCCAAAGTTGCCAGAAGAGTGGCAGGGTGATGCCGCCTAGTTGAAAGAAGAGTGGCAGGGGGGTTGCTCCCTCTGGGTTTGCCAAAAGGAGTGGCGGGGTGAGCTGCCTAGTTGCCAGAAAAAGTGGCAGCGGTGATGCCCCTCTATTGCCAAAAAGAGTGGCAGGGGGGTGCGTTTCTAGTTTGCCAGAAGAGTGGGGGGAAAAAGGGTTGAAGGGGGGAGGGGTGCCCCTAGTTGCCAAAAGGTTGGGGGAAGCCTTTTTGGGGGGCAGGGTGATGCTGCTCTAGTTGCCAGAAGGGGCAGGGTAAAGGGGCAGTTTCCAAATTTGCCAAAAGGTGGCCGGGTGATGCTGCCTAGTTGCCAGAAGAGTGGCAGGGGTGATGCTGCCTATTTTCCAGAAGAGGGGCGGGGTGATGCGGGCTCTAGTTCCCAAAAAGAGTGGCAGGGTGATGCCCCTTTTTTCCCAAAAATTTTGGCCGGGGGGTGTTTGCTGCTCTAGTTCCCAGAAGAGTGGCAGGGTAAAGCGCTCTAGTTCCCCAAGAAAAAGGGGCGGGGTGTGCTGCTCAAAGTTCCCAAAAGGGAGTGGCAGGGTGATGCTCCCCTCTATTTCCCCAAAGAGTGGAAAGGGGTGATGCTGCTCTATTCCCAGAAGAGTGGAAAGGGTGATGCTGCCCCTAGTTGCCAGAAAGTGGGGGGTGAGGGCGGCTCTAGTTGCCAGAAGATTTGGCAGGGTGATGCTGTCTAGTTGCCAGAAGAGTGGCAGGGGGGGATGCTGCTCAAATTTTCCAGAAGAGTGGCAGGGTGATCCCGTTTCAGTTCCAGAAATTTGGGGGGGTGATGCTGCTTTGTTCCCGGGAAGAGTGGCGGGTGATGCTGCCCGTTGCCAAAAAGAGGACAGGTGTTGTTGCCCCATTTCCCAAAAGGGAGGCTTTGGTGATGTTTCCCCAGTTGCCAAAAGAGGGGGAGGGTGAGCTGCACAAATTGCCGGGAAAAATTGGCAGGGGGATGCGGGCCCAGTTCCCGGGAAGAAGGCAGGGTTTGCTGACCGGAAAATTTCCAGGTGATGCTCCCAAGTGCCAAAAAAAGGGGCGGGGTTCTGCCCCAGTTGCCAAAGAGGGCGGGGGTGATGTTGCCCAATTGCCAAAAGAGGGGCAGGGGATGTTTGCCCCAGTGCCAAAGGTGGCAGGGTGATCCCGCACTAGAAAAAAAGGGGGAGGGGCCGGGTGATGTTTGGCCCAGTTCCAGGGGATTTGCGGGTGATGCTGCCCCAGTTCCCAAAAGAGTGGCAGTGTTTTGCTGCCCCAGTTCCCAGAAGAGGGGCCCAGGGTGTTTGCTGACCATTACCTGCCTGAAGGGGGGGGCAGTGTGATCCTGCATAGTTGCCAAAGAGTGGCAGGGTGATGTTTGCCCCATTTTCCGGGGAGAGTGGGGTGATGTTGCACCATTTGGCGGAAAAAATTTGCAGGGTGATGTTTCCCCAAATTCCAAAAAAGTTTGGAAGGTTTGTGCACTTTTCCCAAAAGAGGGGCAGGGTGATGCTGCAAATTTTTGCAGACGATTTGGAAGGGTGATGTTGCCCCGTTGGGAAAAATTTAGGGTGATCCCCCAGTTACAAAAAGTGGCGGGGGATGCTGCCCCAGTTCCCAAAAAGAGGGGCGGGTTTTAAGCTGCCGGGGTTCCCAAAAAGGAGGGGGCAGGGTGATGTTTGGCTAATTGCCAGGGGGGGATTGGGCCATTTGAATGATCTGCACATTTTCCAGGAGAGTGGCAGGGTGATGCTCCCCCAAAAGTTGCAAAAGGTGGCGGGTGTTCCCCCCCTTTTTTGCCAAAAGAGGGGCCGTTTTATGCTGAAAAGTTGAAAGGAAAGGGGGCAGGGTGATGCTGAAATAGTTGCCAAAAGGTCCGGGTGTTGCTGTCCCAAATTTGCAAAAAGATTTTCAGGGGTGATGTGCCCCATTGCCAGAGAGTGGCAGGGTGATCTGAACTAGTTGCCGGGAAGATGGGTTTGTTTTCCCTGCCCAGTTGCCAAAAGGGAGGGGGTGTGATGCTGCACAGTTCCGGGAAGGTGCCCAGTGTGATGCTCCCACCAGTTGCCAGAGATTTGGCTGTGATGTGCAAAGTTCCCAAGAAGAGGGGCAGGGTGATGCTGCACTGTTGCCAAAAGGTTTGGAATTGTAAGGGTCCCTTTTTAGTTGCCAAAAGAGGGGCAGTGTGATGTTTGAACTGGGTTCCCGGGAAGTTTTTGGGTTTTGTGATGCTGAAGTTCCCAAAAAAAGAGGGCTGGTGATGCTCACTATTTTGCCAAAAGGGTTTTGGTTTTTGTGAGGTGAACTATTTTCCCAGAAGTGGGGATTGTGTGTGCATAGTTCCCTGGAAAAGGGAGGGTGATGCTTCCCAAGTTCCCGGAATGGACGGGTGATGCTGAAAGTTGCAGAAGATTTGGAATGTGTTTCTCCCCAGTTGCCAGAAGAGGGGCAGGTAAATGCTGAATTTGTTGCCAGAAAATTTGAAGGAATGCTTAAACTAGTTCCCAAAAGAGGGCAGGGGATGCTGCACTAGTTCCGGGAAAGAGGGTAGGGTGAGCTGATTTAGGCCGGGAAGGGCAGGTGATGCGGCCAGTTGCCGGGAAGATTTGTTGGTGTTTGCTGAACTAGTTGCCAAAAGAGTGCCAGGGTAAGGCTGCTTGTTCCCGGAAGAGGGGGAAGTGTGATGCTGCCCAGTTGAAAAAAGGGGCAGGGTTTGATGGGGCCCAGTTGCCGGAAAAAGTGAAAATTTTATGCCTGCCCCCCATTTGGCCAGGAGGGGTGGGTGTGCCCCATTTGGGCCAAAAGAGGGGCAGGTGATGCTGCATTGTTCCCAAGAAAAGGGGCGGGGTGTGTTTGCACATTTCCCAGAAGGTGGCAGGGGATCCCTGCACTTGGGGTTCAGGAAAAAGAGTGGGCCGGGTGTGGATTTTTCTGGTGCGAAAGAGTGGCAGTGTGATGTTGACCAGTTCCCGGGAAGAGGGGCCCAGGTGAGGGCTGCACAGTTCCCAAGGAGGTGCCTTGGGAAATTGACCAGTTCCCAGGAGTGGGCATTTTGTGACCCTGCTAATTTGGGCCAGAAGGGTGGCAGGGTAAAGTTTGCACCAGTTGCCAGGGGGGTGGAGTGCCCCTTGGGGGGAACCTGCCCAGTTCCCCGGGTGGGCGGGGGTGACCCTCCCTATTTGGGCAAAAAGAGTGGCAGTTTTTTTTCTGCACCAGGTTGGGGATTTTCAGAAGAGTGGTGTGGGGTTGCTGCCCCAGTTGCCGGGAAGGTGCTTTTTTAAACCTTCCCACTGTTGAAAGGAGTGGGGTGTGACCCTGACATTTGGGCCAGAAGAGTGGCAGTGTGATGCTGCCCATTTGGGCCAAAAGTGTGGCCAGGGTTTGCTGCCCAGTTCCAAAAGAGTCGGGGGTGATGTTTACCTAGTTCCCAAAAGGTTTGGCAGGTTTTGCTGCACTAGTTCCCAGAAGAGTGGAAGTGTGATGCGGCCCCGTTGCCAAAAGGTGGGCAGGGCTGATGCTGCACTAGTTGCCGGGAAGAGGGGTAGTGTGATCTGCACTATTTTCCCGAAAGTGGCAGTGTGTTTGTGCACTGTTGCCAGAAGGAGTAAACAGTGTGTTTGCTGCCTAGTTGCCAGAAGAGTGGCTGGTGTTTGCTGCACTGGGTTCCCAGAAGAGTGGGAGGTGATGCTGCATTAGTTGCCAGAACGGGGAAAAGGGTGATGAAAACATTTAGTTGCCAAAAGAGTGGGGGGGTTGTTTGCGCACTATTTGGCCTTTTAAGATTGGAGGGTGTGCTTTGCGGATTTTCCCGGAAGAAAAAAAAGGGTGGTGTTGAAACCTTTTTCCCCAAGAAGTTTGGCAGGGTGAGGCTGCACCATTTTCCAGGAGGTGGCAGGGTGAGGTGCGCAAAAGTTGCCAAAAAAAAAAAAGTTTGGGGCTTGGTGAGGGTGCACTATTTGCCAAAAGGGAGTGACGGGGGGGGAGCTGCGCGGTTGCCAGAAGATTGCAGTTTTGATGCTGCATATTTGGGCCGAATATGGCAGTGTGATGCTGACGAAGTTCCCAAAAAAGAGTCCCATGGTGATGCTTTATTTTGTTCCCGGGACGGGGGTGGGGTGTGATGTGCACTTGTTGCCAGAAGAGTGGCATTGTGATGTTATAGTTGCCGGGCCCGAGTGGGAGTGTGATCCTCCCACTAGTTGCCGAAGATTTGGCGTTGATGCTGCACTTTTGGGCAGAAGAGGTGGATGGTGTTTTTTTGCCTGGGTTGCCAGAAGGGGGGAGTGTGATGCTGCACTATTTCCCAGAAGAGGGGGATTTGTGATGCTGCACTAGTTGCCAAAGAGGGGGAGTGTGATGTGCACTAGTTGCGGGAAGAGGGGCTGGTAAATGCGGGCACTAGTTCCCAAAAGGTGGGAGTGTGATGACTGCACTAGTTGCCAGAAGGTGGCAGGTGAGTGTGCATTAGTTGCCAAAAGGGAGGGGCAGGGTGGTTTCTGAAACATTTTCCCAAAAGGAGTGGGGGTGGGTGATGTTGCACAGTTGCCAGACGGGGGCGGGTGTGATCTGCCCGTTGAAGGGAGGGGCCCGGGTGATATTGCCGGGGGGCCCCCAGTTTGCCAAAAGGATGGCAGGTGATGCTGTGCGATTTGCCGGAAAAAGGGGGGGGACAGGGGGTTCCCAGTTCCCAAGGAAGTTGGCAGGGGTGATGTTGAAAACGGGTTAAAAGAGTGGCGGGGTGATGCTGCCCCTTTTGTGGGAAGAGGGGCGGGGTGTGCTGCCGGTTGCCAAAAATTTTTGCAATGTTGCGGGCCCGTTCCCAAAAGGATGGCGGGGTGTGTTCCCAACAGTTGCCGGGAAGTTTGGCAGGGGATGCGGGCACCTTTTACCAAAAGAGGGGCAGGGGTGATGTGCCAGTTCCCTAAAAGGGAGGGGAAAAGGGTGATCCCTGCCAGTTGCCGAAGATGGCATTTGATGCTGTACCAGTTGCCAGAGGATGGCAGTTTTGATGCTCCCACTAGTTGCCGGGAAGAGTGGCAGGGGTGATGCTGAAATAGTTCCGAAAGAGTGCATGGTGATGCTCCCTAGTTGCCAGAAGAGGGGAAATTTGATGCGGACCGTTCCAAAAGGATGGGCCGTGTGATGCTGGGGCGAGTTGCCAAAAAGTTGGCATTTGGATGTTTGGCCTAGATGCAAAAAGAGGGGGCCCATTGTGTTGCTGTACCAGTTGCCAGGGGAGGGGGCGTGTGTTGTGCATAGTTGCCAAAAGGGGGGCAGTGTGTTGCTGCATGTTGCCAGAAGGTGGCATGGTGATGCTGCAAGTTCCCAGAAGGGGTGGCTGGTGATGCCTTCCCTTTTGGGGGCCCCAGAAGAGTGGGGTGTGATGGTGCACTAGTTCCCAGAGAGTGGCATTGTGATGTGCATTTGAGCCGGAAGAGTGTCATGGGGGATGCTGCACTTGTTGCGGAAGAGGGGCAGTGTAAAATGCTTGCATTTGTTGCCAGAAGAGGGGAACAGTTTTTGATCCCTCCCACTATTTGCGAAAAGAGTGGCATGGTGATCCCTAAAAACTAGTTCCCAGAAGAGTGGGAGTGGGGATGTGCATTAGTCCCAAAAAAATTGGCCCGGGGTTAAAGCTGTGCGATTTTGGGAAGAAAGGCAGGGTGATGCTGCCCCAGTTGAAAAAAGAGTGGCGGGTAAATTGCGGCCAAAAGTTCCCGGGAAAAAAATAAAGGGGTTGTTTGCCCCAGTTCCCAGGAGATTGGCCGGGGTGATGTTGCCCGTTCCCGGGACGGGGTGAAGGGTGATGCTGCACTAGTTGCCAATAGAGTGGCAGGGGGGGAATGCTGACTATTTCCCAAAAGGGGGCAGGGTGATGCGAACCATTTTGCCAGGAGGGGTCCCGGGGGGTGTTTGCTGCACCAGTTGCGTTAAGAGTGGCAGGGGTATGCTGCACCATTGCCGAAGAGTGGGCGGTGATGCTGCACTCCCTTTCCGGAGGACCGGCATTTGTGATGCTGCACTGGGCTGCCGAAGATTGGCAGTTGATGCTGTACCGTTCCAGGAGAGTGGAGGGGGATGTTGCACCAGTTGCGAAAAAAGGGGGCAGGGTGTTGTTTTCACCAATTGCCAGAAGATTGGAAGTGTGATGCTGCATGGGTTGCCAGAAGAGTGGCAGGGTGATGCTGCACCAGTTGTTTGACGGTGACGGGGTTTGGAGGGTGCACCAGTTGATAGGGGACGGGGAGGGTGAACTGCCCCGGGTTGAAAAAAGAGTGGCAGTGTGATGCTGCCCCAAAGTTCCCAAAAAGAGTGGCATTTTTAATGTTTCCCACTAGTTGCCAAAAGAGGGGGCAGGGTGATGCTGCCCCATTTTGCCAAAATTTTGGGCCCAGGGTGATGCGGGACAGTTGCCAGGAGAGTGGAAAGGGTGAGGCTGCCCCAGTTCGAAAAGTGTGGCATGGGGTTTTTTTGCCCCCTTGGGCCAGGAGAGTGGGGGGTTTTAATGTGCACTTAGGGGGGGCCGGGGGAGGGTACCAGGGGTGGGTGATCCCCTTTTTCCCATTGTGGGACGAGTTCCCAGTGTGATGCGCACCAGTTGCCAGACGAGGGGGCAGGGTGATGTGCCCCATTTGGGCCAGGAGGTGGCAGTGTGTTCCTCCCCCAAGTTCCCGGGAAGAGGGGGAGTGTGTGCTGCCCCAGTTCCCAAAAAGGTGCAAAAGTGATGTTTGCCCAGTTGCCGGAGAGTGGCAGGGTAGGGGGCTCCCGCCGGGGTTGCCAGACGGTGACGGTGTGATGTTGCACCATTTGCCAAGAGAGTGGCAGGGTGAGTGCCCCAGTTCCCAAAGAAAGGGAAGGGGTGATGCGGAATTTTGTTGCCGAACTTGGGCAGAGTGTTGTTTAAAAAGTCTTTCCGGAATAAACCCAGGGTGTTGCGGGAAAGTGTTGCCAAAACTAAAAAACCAAGGGTTTTTGGGGTTGGGGGGCTGGAAGTTTTGCCAAAAACAAAAGGAAGAGTGTTGGGGAAGCGTTACCAAAACATTGGTTGTGTTTGTAACCAAAAGGGGTTATAATTTTGAAAACAAGTGTTATCAACACTGTGGTTGCGTTAGTAACACAGATTGGGTAAAGAAACAAAAAAGGGTTGGTTTCCCAAACACAAGGGGGTTGGGTTTTTCCCCAAAACAACCAAATGGGGTAAATTGGAAAAAATGTACCAAAAACAGGGGGTTTGGTGTTACAAACACAAATGGGGTGATGGGGAAAAAAAAGTTGTTTACTACAAAAAAGGGAGGTTGGGGGGTTTCCCGGGTAAAAAAAACCCAAAGTTTCCCCAGGGGTAATGTAGGAAGCAAAAAACAAACCCCCACATAACAAAAATCCCTTCCTGCTTCCCTTCCCAAATATAAAAAATCAAATTTATTTCCATGTTTATATTAAATTTTAAAAAACCCCAAAAAAAAATGCAATTTTACAAAAGCCAAAAAATATTTTGATTTTTTAATAAAATTCACAAAATATTTCATAAATCGTATTTACTTCCGTCAAGTGAATTAGTTCGATACATGGCCTGCACCTGGTATCATTATTAACGAGTTGTTGCGAATGTGTTGTGTCTTCAGGCGGATACATGGCCAACACCTGGTATCATTATTAATTAACGAGTTGTTGCGAATGTGTTGTCTCCTCAGGCGGATAAATGGCCAGCACCTGGTATCATTATTAACGAGTTGTTGCGAATGTGTTGTGTCTTCAGGCGGATACATGGCCAACACCTGGTATCATTATTAATTAACGAGTTGTTGCGAATGTGTTGTCTCCTCAGGCGGATAAATGGCCAGCACCTGGTATCATTATTAACGAATTGTTGCAGGTGTGTTGTGTCTTCAGGCGGATACATGACAGCACCTGGTATCATTATTAACGAATTGTTGAGGATGTGTTGTGTCTTCAGGCGGATACATGGCCAGCACCTGGTATCATTTTTAACGAATTGTTGTGGGTGTGTTGTCTCCTCAGGTGGATACATGGCCAGCACTTTGTATCATTATTAACGAATTGTTGTGCATGCGTTGTGTCTTCAGGCGGATACATGGCCAGCACCTGGTACCATTATTAACGAATTGTTGTTTATGTGTTGTGTCTTCAGGCGGATACATGGCCAGCACCTGGTATCATTATTAACGAATTGTTGTGGGTGTGTTGTGTCTTCACCCGGATACATGGTCAGCACCTGGTATAATTGATAAATTAGACACATGTGCAACTCTTGGGTATCTTTATTGAGGAAACGTTTGGCCACACAGTGGCTTCATCAGTCCATACAAAGGAGAATCTTGAAGAACAGGAGGAGAATGAGGTAATCAGTCCCTCAACCTTGAGTCGATGTGTTCAGTCCATCAAGGTTAGGTTAGGTTAGGTAAGGTTCGTCAGGAAACAGGACAAATGTTTCCTGACGCGGGTCTTAGTCAGATGATGACCCGCCTTTGGAGCTTTTGGTCATCTGACCGAGGCCTTCCGCTGGCTTACCGGTCCACCCCTTTAAAAATTATGGTCATTTATAACCAGTCTAGTCCATCAAGATTGATGGACTGAACACATCGACTCAAGGTTGAGGGACTGATTACCTCATTCTCCTCCTGTTCTTCAAGATTCTCCTTTGTATGGACTGATGAAGCCACTGTGTGGCGAAACGTTTCCTCAATAAAGATACCCTAGAGTTGCACGTGCGTCTAATTTATCAACATGTCGGTTCTCTGAACCATTCATCTACAAACCTGGTATTATTATTAACGAATTTTTTGAGGTTTCTTGTGTCTTCAGGCGGATACATGGCAGCACCTGGTATCATTATTAACGAATTGTTGTGGGTGTGTTGTGTCTTCAGACGGATACATGGCAGCACCTGGTATCATTATTAACGAATTGTTGTGGGTGTGTTGTGTCTTCAGACGGATACATGGCCAGCACTTAGTATCATTATTACCGAACTATTGTGGGTGTGTTGTGTCTTCAGGCGGATACATGTGCAGCACCTGGTATCATTATTAACGAATTATTTTGGATGTGTTGTATCTTCAGGCGGATGCACGGCCAGCACCTGGTATCATTATTAACGAATTTTTATGGATGTGTTGTATCTTCAGGCGGATACATGGCCAGCACATAGTATCATTATTAACGAATTGTTGTGCATGTGTTGTGTCTTCAGGAGGATACATGGCCAGCACCTGGTATCATTATTAACGAATTGTTGTGGGTGTGTTGTGTCTTCAGGCGGATACAAGGCCAGCACCTGATATCATTATTAACGAATTGTTGAGGATGTGTTGTGTCTTCAGGCGGATACATGGCCAGCACCTGGTATAATTTTTAACGAATTGTTGTGGGTGTGTTGTCTCTTCAGGTGGATACATGGCCAGCACTTTGTATCATTATTAACGAATTGTTGTGCATGCGTTGTGTCTTCAGGCGGATACATGGCCAGCACCTGGTACCATTATTAACGAATTGTTGTTTATGTGTTGTGTCTTCAGGCGGATACATGGCCAGCACCTGGTATCATTATTAACGAATTGTTGTGGGTGTGTTGTGTCTTCAGGCAGATACATAGCCAACACCTGGTATCATTATTAGCGAATTGTTGTGGGTGTGTTGTGTCTTTAGGCGGATACAAGGCAGCACTTGGTATAATTATTAACGAATTGTTGTGGGTGTCTTGTGTCTTCAGGCGGATACATGACAGCACCTGGTATCATTATTAACGAATTGTTGTGGATGTGTTGTGTCTTCAGGCGGATACAAGGCCAGCACCTGGTATCATTATTAACGAATTGTTGTGGATGTGTTGTGTCTTCAGGCGGATACATGGCCAACACCTGGTATCATTATTAACGAACTGTTTTGGATGTGTTGTGTCTTCAGGAGGATACATGGCCAGCACCTGGTAGTATTATTATTAACGAATTGTTGTGGATGTGTTGTGTCTTCAGGCGGATACATGGTCAGCACCTGGTATCATTATTAACGAATTGTTGTGGGTGTGTTGTGTCTTCAGGCGGATACATGGCCAATACCTGGTATCAATATTAACGAATTGTTTTGGATGTGTTGTGTCTTCAAGCGGATACATGGCCAGCACTTGGTATCATTACTAACGAACTGTTTTGGGTGTGTTGAGTCTTCAGGCGGATACAAGGCCAGCACCTGGTATTATTATTAACGAATTGTTGTGGGTGTGTTGTGTCTTTAAGCGGATACATGGCAGCACCTGGTATCATTATTACGAATTGTTGTGGATGTTTTGTGTCTTCAGGCGGGTACATGGCCAGCACCTGGTATCATTATTAACGAATTGTTTTGGGTGTGTTGTGTCTTCAGGCGGATACATGACCAGCACTTGGTGTCATTATTAACGAATTATTGTGGGTGTGTTGTGTCTTAAGGCAGACACGTGGCCAGCACCTGGTATCATTATTAACGAATTGTTGTGGATGTGTTGTCTTCAGGCGGGTACATGGCCAGCACCTGGTGTCATTATTAACGAATTGTTGTGGGTGTGTTGTGTCTTCAGGCGGATACATTGCCAGGACCTGGTATCATTACTAACAAATTGTTTTGGATGTGTTGTGTCTACAGGCGGATACATGGCCAGCACCTGGTATCATTATTAACGAATTGTTGTGGATGTGTTGTGTCTTCAGGGGGGGTACATGGCCAGCACTGGTATCATTATTAACGAATTGCTGTGGGTGTGGTGTGTCTTCAGGCGGATACATGGCCAGCACCTGGTATCATTATTAACGAATTGTTGTGGATGTGTTGTGTCTTCAGGCGGTACTGGCCAGCACCTGGTATCATTATTAACGAATTGTTGTGGATGTGTTGTGTCTTCAGGCGGGTACATGGCCAGCACCTGGTATCATTATTAACGAATTGTTGTGGGTGTGGTGTGTCTTCAGGCGGATACATGACAGCACCTGGTATCATTATTACCAAAATTGTTGTGGATGTGTTGGGTCTTCAGGCGGATACATGGCCAGCACCTGGTATCAATGGAACAAAATGTCTACCTGGGGGGGAAAGGGCGCGGTATTTTAATCAGGTTCGATGTGAGGTCAGGTGGAGAATGCTGCATCTGATATGTAGAGTGGGGTTATAAAAGTCTAAAATCTTGGGTAGTTTGGAAAAAGGAGATTGGTAAGTTTGGAGTAGCCCTTTCTACGTGTTCTTCATTCCGGGTTTTATGTGGGTAGCGATAAAGAATTTTCTTGGCAAGTGGTTCAGCTTGTTATAGAAGCCCTATTCGGGGCAAATTTGTCGGATTAAAAATGAGTGAGGGATTCCAGGTTCTTCGGTATTGGTGTTTTTCTGTGGGATAAGTTTGAGTTTCTGTAGTTTAAAAAGTGGTTGTGTGAATTACGGTGTTGTCACAGGCATTCCTTGTGTCGTCAGCCCTCTTGCGTTTGGTTTTCTGAAATACGTGTTTGGAGGCCCCTTGATGTTTCGGCCGTACAATTGTTGCAGTCATTATAGGGATTATGTATATCCCTGCGAGGGTGAAGTTGTCCGTCTATCACTGGAAATGTCCTTGTGGTCGAGTTGTGGAGGTAGATACTAGGATGAGGTTTTGGAAAAGATGTTAAAAAGGGTTTTTGGCAATGGGTTGGTGGGGAGGACTTTGTAACTCTTTCGGCTGTTTTTCTGGGTGTGTTGAAGATGTTTAATCCCCGTCGTCTGCAGTCTCTGTGAAGTGCGAGGATAGGGGGTTTTAAAAAAATATTGTTCAATTATCGTGCATTCTTCTTCAAGAAACTCAGGAAGAAGCCTATTTTACACCACGTTTATTTTTGGTGTCGTGGTGAGAGTAAAATTTGGAGAAGATCGTTTTGGTTGGTGGGTTTTTCGTAGATTTAAAACAAAGTTCATGGTGCCTTGCAGGCAGAACATAAAGGAAAGGAAGGTGTTGTCGATTCTTCTTCAAGGTTGTAACTGGATTGAGGCCGCCCTGATTGAGCTTGTCTTGGAGAGCTTGAACTTTGAAGCGTTTAGGAGTTATGAGGAAAATGTCTAAATAACGGGCCGGTGACCGACGAAGGGAAAATGGGGAGAAACGTTTTGGCTTCTGTGTTCCTGTATAGGTTCGCCCGGACCGCACTGAGTGGGCGAAACCCATGGGTAGCCAAAATTTGCTGAAAGAGGGTTTTGAAGAGAACACGTAAAGCCAAACACATTGTTAACAGGGTGAAGGAATACTGGCTGGAATGGGGGATCAAGTGAATCGTAATTTTCATGCGCAAGGATCGAGGCTTGTGTAGTAGGTCTTTGGTGAAAAGGGAAATCACGTCAAGGTGGGAAAATTTTGTTTCCGATGTTTATGTTGTGAATGCAACATTGGGATCCCATGAGGCCCTTCCTCGGGAATAGGCAGTGCTCCCCACCAGCTCAAAAGGAATTCTCGCAAAAACCTCTCTAAACTTTTGGGGCCCATCAGTCCAGCATATCTCAACCTCGGGGGTTTCTAATCGCATTCGCAACATCAACATCAGGGAAAAAGAAAAATTTCCCGCCTTGACGTGACTTCCTATTCACCAAAGTACCCACTCACAAACCCCTCGATCTCTTGCGCATGAAAATTTACGATTCCTTGATCTTCCCCTTCCCGCCGCGATTTTTCGACCTTTTTGAAATATGTGTTCTTTACGTGTTTTCTTTCGAAATCACCTCTTTCAGCAGACGTTTGGTACCCATGGGTTCACCACTCAGTGCGGTCCTGGCGAACCTATACATGGAACATCTAGAAGCCGAACGTTTCTCCACCATTATTCCTTCGTCTGTCACCTGGCTCCGTTATGTTGACGACATTCTCCTCATAACTCCTAAACGCTTCAACGTTCAAGCCCTCCAAGACAAGCTCAACCAGGTCGAGCCTTCAATCCAGTTCACACTTGAACAAGAAGTCGACAACACTCTTCCTTTCCTTTGATGTTCTGCTCTGCAAGGCTGACCATTAACTTCGTTTTAAAGTCTATCGAAAACCCACCAACCAAAACGATCTTCTCCAATTCTACTCTCACCACGACACCAAAACTAAACGTGGTGTAATAATAGGCTTCTTCCTGCGTGCACTCAGAATCTGCAGCAATGAGTTTCTTGATTGAAGAAGAATGCACGATAATTGAACAAGTATTTTCTAAACTCCACTATGCTCGTCACTTCATCAGAGACTGCAGACGACGGGCATTAAACATCTTCAACACACCCAGAAAAGACACTGCCGAGAAGAGATACGTAGTCCTCCCCACCAACTCCATTGCCAAACACGTTTCTAACATCTTTTCCAATACCTCATTCCAAGTATCTACCTCCACAACCACGACCATCAAGGACATTACCAGTGATAGACAGGACAAGCTTCCACCCTCTGCAGGGGTATACATAATCCCTTGTAATGACTGCAACAAATTATAAGTGGGCTAAACATCAAGGGACCTCCAAACACGTATTTCAGAACACCAATACGCAAGCAGGTCTGACGACACAAGGAATGCCTGAGTACAACACCGTAATTCACGCAACCCCATGATAAACTACAGAAACTCAAGACTTATCGCCACAGAAGACAACACTCAATACCGAAGAATCCTGGAATCATCACTCATTTCTATATCCGACAACTTCGACCAGAATAGTGGCTTCTGTAACATAGCTGAACCACTTGCCAAGAAACTTCTTCATCGATATCCCACATAAGAACACAGGAATGGGAGAACACTGTAGAAGGTCTGCTCACAAACTTATCCAATCTCCTTTCCAAGCTACCCAAGATTTTAGAATCTATAACCCAACTCGGTACATTATCAGATGCAGCATTCTCCACCTGACCTCAGCATTCTGAACCTGACTATAAATACTCGCGTCCCTTCCACCCTAGGTAGATCTGTTTGTGACTTGAAAAGGCCCACTGTGTTGGCGAAACGTAGCCAATAAAGGATCACATTATGCTGCATATGTGTTTATATTTCCACCTGGTATCATTATTAACGAATTGTTGTGGATGTGTTGTGTCTTCAGGCGGATACATGGCCAGCACCTGGTATCATTATTAACGAATATTTGTGGATGTGTTGTGTCTTAAAGTAGTATGTACATAGACTTGATTATTTATGGTGGTACTAGACAAAATGTTCAGGAATAGCACATGATGGATCATTTACTTTCGGTATAACATGGTGAATTAAAAGGAAACACAAACCGAGGTATTCAGCAGTACTAAATTAAGAAGTTTATAATGGAAATAGAACTGGATGAACTCGATCGTAAGGTGATGCAAGAGAAGTATCTCTGTGTTTCGTCGCCCAGGCATCTGTAAGTCGATGCTCGCCAGGTAATTAAAGCAAAGTACGGAAAGATATTAGAGGTGAAGATTTGAAAGGAATCAGAGTTAGTATTAACAAGCTATCACATAGGCACAAATATTCTTTTTTATCAATAAAAATGACAAATCAGGACACAGCCAACCTTACACTATGAAACTTCAGGTTTGAATCCAAACTAAGGAGGAAGTTCGTTGGTAGCTCAGAGGAACCGATATCATAATGTACACCAGCACGCTGACTTTGATGCCAGTCCGATATTTAATTATCAAGCCAACGTTGTTTTAAGATGAAGGCCATAACATCAGCTCCTCAGATATTATTGCCTAAAACACCAGACTATGACCACACCTGACTGTGACTACACCTGACTATGATCACACCTGACTATGACCACACCTGACTATGATCACACCTGACTATGACCACAACTGACTATGACCACACCTATGACCACACCTGACTATGACCACAACTGACTATGACTACGACTATGACCACACCTGACTATGACCACAACTGACTATGACCACACCTGACTATGACCACAACTGACTATGACCACACGTAACTATGACTACACCTGACTATGACCACACTTGACTATGACCACAAGTGACTATGACCACACGTGACTATGACCACACCTGACTATAACCACAACTGACTATAACCACACCTGACTATGACCACACCTGACTATGACCACAAATGATTATGACCACACCTGACTATGAGCACACCTGACTATGACTACAACTGACTATGACCACACCTGACTATAACCACAACTGACTATAACTACACCTGACTATGACCACACCTGACTATGACCACATCTGATTATGAGCACATCTGACTATGAGCACACCTGACTATGACTACAACTGACTATAACCACACCTGACTTTGACCACACCTGACTATGACCACACCTGTCTATGACCACACCTGACTATGACTACACCTGACTATGAGCACACCTGACTATGACCACACCTGACTATGAGCACACCTGACTATGAGTACACCTGACTATGACCACACCTGACTATGACCACACCTGACTATGACTACAACTGACTATGACCACACCTGACTATGACCACACCTGACTATGACTACAACTGGCTATGACCACACCTGACTATGACTTATCTGACTATGACTACAACTGACTATGACCACACATGACTATGACCACACCTGACTATGACCACACCTGACTATGACCACACCTGACTATGAATACAACTGGCTATGACCACACCTGACTATGACTATATCTGACTATGACTACAACTGACTATGACCACACATGACTATGACCACACCTGACTATGACCACACCTGACTATGACCACACCTGACTATGACCACACCTGACTATGACACACACACACACACACATGGTGGGTGCAGACGTGGGTACACAAGGCTCCGAGAACCTTCGTGTTTTTGAGGGGTGCAATAACCCCTAGCAGTAATCAGTGGTAGTGACAAAGTCAGTGAACAAACCTACGAGTGATAACTATAGTTATTAGTTGAAAAAATTCGAGGGGAAACCTAAATTCAGTATTTTCTTTTAAAAGTGCCAAACCGTTGTGGATCTACTAGGCACTGTTGCCACACAGATAAAAAACAAAAAGATCAAAGTGAGGGGTGGAAAAACGGGTGATCAAGAATTACCAGCTTTTGGTTAACAAGTAAAAGGGTGGGGCCCCGTAATGTGAGAGTGAAAAAGTTAATTTAGGCAAAAGGGGAAAAAAAAAAATAAAATATACAACAAGGGAAGGTGCAGTAGGCCTACTGAAGCAGTGACGTCACAACAGTTTGTATGCCATTATACATATAAGTGACTTAAGAAATCGTAATGACACGATTGCAAATAACCAAAACCCCCGGCGGGATTGAACCCGCGGTCATAGAGTCTCAAAACTCCAGCCCGTCGCGCTAGCCACTAGACCAGCCAGCCAAAATAAGATTCATCCAACTAGGTATATTTCTACCCCATAGGAAAGTTAGCACAGGCACTCTGTGACCACAAATGCAAGTTTTACAGACGAATCTCCAGCTAGCGTGGCCGTGGCGAACTCTAGCTCAAGTCCCTTCACTGCCGTCAACTTGACTTAAGAAATCGTAATGACACGATTGCAAATAAAAACCCTACCCCGGCCGGGATTGAACCCCCGGTCATAGAGTCTCAAAACTCCAGTTGGATGAACTTATTGTGGCTGGCTGGTCTAGTGGCTAGCGCGACGGGCTGGAGTTTGAGACTCTATGACCGCGGGTTCAAACCCGGCCGGGGGTATGGTTTATTTGCAATCGTGTCATTACGATTTCTTAAGTCATGTTGACGGCAGTGAAGGGACTTGAGTAGAGTCGCCACGGCCACGCTAGCTGGAGTTCGTCTGTAAAAACTTGCATTTGTGGTCACAGAGGTGCCTGTGCTAACTTTCCTATGGTGTAGAAATTTACCTAGTTGGATGAATCTTATGTGGCTGGCTGGTCTAGTGGCTAGCGCGACGGGCTGGAGTTTTGAGACTCTATGACCGCGGGTTCAATCCCGGCCGGGGGTATGACATATAAAGTGTAACACCGAATGTGAAGTGTATTCTGTAATAAGTGAAAAGTGAAATCACTTGAGGAATGCGGGGGTGCATGAGCATATATGGTTATAACATCACGGGTGAAGGAGTTACAAAATAGTGAGAGAAGGCCTATGTACGACGGCTACGTCATCAGCTTCTGGCAACTTGTCATCACACCGCTGTCAGCGCAAGTATTTCACCTGTTGAGGTTGCATTTTGCAAGATTGAGTTGGTCCTGCATCACTGTTAGATACTGGTCACTCACTCCTGCAAGCCATTACCAAAATTAGAGTAGAAATAGCATAGAGGAGAGTGCAAGGTTAAAGCGGTAGTTTAGGGATAACGTCAGACACTTAACCTGAGACAAGCAAATTTTACAACCTAGCTACTTTCTGAATTTTAGAAGTAGAATCGATAAGTGTTACAAGTATTGGTAAGCTTAGAATTACTGGTATCTACCGGTATTTATTAGCAGTATGAATACTTAGAAGTGGGGACACACACACACACACACACACACATACACACACACACACACACACACGCACACACACACGCACACACACACATACACACACACACACACACATACACACACACATACACACACACACACACACACCACACACACACACACACACACATACACACACACACACACATACACACACATACACACACATACACACACACACACATACACACATATACACACACACATACACACACACCACACACACACACACACACACACACACATACACATACACACACACACACACACACACACATACACACATACACACACACACACACACACATACACACACACACACATACACACATACACACACACATACACACACACACACACACACACACACACACACACACACAAGTACACACACACACACACATACACACACACACACACACACACACATACACACACACACACAAATACACACACACACACATACACATACACACACACACACACACACACACACACACACACACACACACACACACACACACACACACACACACACACACAGGAACAAGCACTTGTAAGCTGTAGTACACACGCAAACACACACATACACAGGATTTCACACCGTCCTGTGAACTGACCATCTGAACCTTGCTCCTCTCCCCCCCTCTTCCTATCCTAAGTAGAGACCTATCTCTACCTTTCTCACTCTTTACCTATATCTCTCTCTCTACCTATCACTCTCTACCTATCTCTCTCTCTTCCCTCTCCCATCTCTCCCCTCTAACATCTCTTACCTCTAACACCTCCCCCCCCTCTAACATCTCTCCCCTCTAACATCTCTCCCCTCCCATTATCTCTCCCCTCTCCCTTTCCCCATCTCTCTCCCTCCTCCCCTCCCTCTCCCCTAGCCTCTCTCCCCTCTTGCTCTTCCATCCCCCCCTCTTTCCCCCTTCTCCCCCTCTCTGCCCCCTCTCTCTCCCCCTCTTTACCTTCTCTTCTTCTCTCTCTCTCTCCCTCTCTCTCTCTCTCTCTCTCTCTTCTCTCTCTCTCTCTCTCTCTCTCTCTCTCTCTCTCTCTCTCTCTCTCTCTCTCTCTCTCTCTTGCTCTCTCTCTCTCTTGCTCTCTCTCTTCCCCATTTTCCCTTCTAACTCTTCCCCTCTCCTACTCTTCCCTTCACTCTCTCTCCCCCTCTCTCTCCACTCTCCCTCCCTCTCTCCCTCTCTCCCTCTCTCTCTCTTGCTCTCTCTCTTCCCCATTTCCCCTTCTAACTCTCCCCATCTCCTACCCTTCACCTCACTCTCTCTCCCCCTCTGTCTCTCACTCTCACTCTCTTCCCCTTTTTCCTTCTCACTATCCCCCTCTCTCTACCTTCCCTTCTCTCTCTCTCTCTCTCTCTCTCTCTCTCTCTCTCTCTCTCTCTCTCTCTCGCTCTCTCTCTCGCTCTCTCTCTCTCCATCTCTTCTCCATTTTTCCCTTCTCACTCTCCCCCTCTCCTTCCCTTCCCTTCTCTCTCTTTCCCCCTCTCACACTCTCTCTCCCCTTTCCCTTCTCACTCTTCCCCTCTCTCTCTCCTTCTACCTTTCCCTTCTCTCTTCTCTCACAAAAAAAAAAAAAAAAAAAATGGTGGGGACTCGCAGGAACCAAGGATCAGATGAGAATGGTTCTGGTAGGGAGGAGTGGATGGAGGAGCAGTGGAAAAGGATGGAACAAGAGTGGGAGAGAAAATTAGGAGAGCTTTCTGAAAAAATGGAGAAAGAGCTCTCTGTGAAATTGGAAAAGAGGTTGGAGAAGGAGACAAAGAATTGGGAGGCACAAGTCGAAACTGCAGTAGCCCCAAGATAAGGGTCCTAGAAGTTGAGATAAATAGGCTGAAGCGAGTTACAGGGGCAGTGACCAGAGAAGACACAGCATATGAAGCTGCGAGGCCGAACAGGAAGGAAGGAATTATGAATTATGCTAAGGTCATATCAGCCTGCCAAAGAGGACCATGGAGTGAAAGGGAAGAACAGCTGGTTGCAGATGGAGAGGGTGATAGGTCGAATGCTGAGGCACAACCAGGCTATCAAGAGCCACTGGAAAAATCAAGGGAGAAACTGACCACATACAGGCAGGATCCAGAGTCACAGAGGGTGAGGCAATGGGAAGAAGAAAGGGCAAAATCAGTGTTTATCCATGGGCTTCAGGAGAGAGAGGAAAGGACACACACTGAAAGGCAGCAGGAAGAAAGAAAAGAGATTGAGAAAATCATCACGGAAATAGGTGAAGAGATGGACGAGATTGTAAATTTTCAGAGAATAGGGGGGTACTCGAAGGGGAGAAACCGACCAATCAAGCTGATTCTCAGGACGGAAACAGTGCGGAACAGGATCCTCCAAGAGAAACCACTATTGAAATACTCGGAAGAGTACAAGAGGGTGTTCCTAGACAGAGACAGAACAAAATCAGAACGACAGCAGCTGAGGGAGAGGACAAAAAAGCGAAAGGAGCTAGGAAAAGAGACAAGGATTTAAGGATTTAATTATCATTGAGGCTAGCCTCTTTTCCCTTCTTTCCGGCACAGCTAAGCAGACATTGCCAAAAAGTAGCAAGTTGTGCCATGCCTTGATGATTGGTGGAGCATTTAAGATAGTGGAACCATCGTTTACTTTTTTCAGGAGGTCTGTAAGTTTCCCAGCTGCTTGTGGACTGGCTGCTTTGGGAATATGTGTGAGTGTCCTCGTACCTGTTGCTTTAATTGCTTCCAAGAGATTGTCTGATGAGATGAAATCTGTTGGAGTGGGTTCAGGTGCCTGAGGTGGCTCTGGATCATCACTTTCCACAGGAGGACATCCTGAACCAGGGCAACTACCGTGTTTGCGGAGGAAACCATTAGAGTTGAGACAACGAAGCTGTAAGCATGACCGACACTTGCCTCTCCTAGTATTGCCAGCCGTGCCATTTCCCTGGCTGCTTGCTTCCTCCTGGTTCGCATCCATCTGCTAGACTAGACAATAGG
>NC_069406.1:5342752-5365002 GCF_026875155.1 Cherax quadricarinatus | reverse complement strand
CTGCACTTGTTTTTCCCCGAAGGGGTGGCAGTGTGATGCTGCAAATAGTTGCCGAAAAGTGCAGTTTTGGGTGCTGCACTAATTTTCGAGAAGAGTGGCCCTTTGGGGATGCGGGATAGGGTTTTTAGAAAGAGGGGATGTGTGGGTGCATAGTTGCCAGAAAATTTGGGAGGGTGATGCTGTGCGAGTTTTCCGGAAGAATTGGGAGGGGGGTGCTGCCCCCAGTTGGGAAGAAAAAGTGGGAGGGTGTGTCCCGCGCGAGTTGCCGGAAAAATGACTGGGGGTTTTTCTGCACCAAAATTGCCCGGAGATGGCAGGGTGATGTTTTCACCAGTTGCCAGCGGGGCAGGGTGTGCTGACTAGTTGCCCCAAAAGAGTGGCAGGGTGTTTCGATAGTTGCCAAAAGAGTGGCAGGGTGTGGCGGCACCGTTTCCCGGAGAGTAGCAGGGGTGTGGGTGCACCGTTGCGAAAGGGGCAGTGTATGCTGCACCCGGTTTCCAGAGAGTGGCAGCTTTATGTGCCCCTCTGCCAGAAAAAAGGGGGAAAATGTGATGCTGCATAGCTGCCCGAAAAGGGGGTGTGTGCTGTACCAGTTACCAGGAGAGTGGCGGGTGATGTTTCACCAGTTGCGAAAAAAAATGGCAGGGTGATGCTTCCCCCAATTGCCAGAAGATTGAAATGTGATGCTGCACTTGTTGCCCGAAAGAAAAAGGGAGGGTGATGTGCACCAGTTGCTAGACGAGTGACAGGGGGTGATGCTGCACCAGTTGATAGGAAAACTGGGAGGGTGATACTGCACCAGTTGCAAAAGGTGGCGTGTGGAAAGCTGCCAGGGGGGCCCCAAAAAAGTGGCAGGGTATTTTGGGGACTAGTTGCCCAAAAGGGGTGGGAGGGTGATGCTGCTCCGTTCCAGAAGATTGGCAGTGTGTTTCTGGGACCAGTTGCCCGGAGAGTGGGGGGGGTTTAGCTGCAAACCCGTTTCGAAAAAATGTGGGAAAGATGGTGATGCCCCCCGGGTTTCCAGGAGAGTGGGAGGGTGAATTTCTGGGATGATTGCCAGGAGGGAGTACCAGGGTGATGCTGTACCCTTTTTCAGACGAGGTTTCCCGGTGATGCTTTCCCCGTTGCCAGGGGCGAAATGGGGGTGATGCTTCACAGTTGGCCGGGGGTGGGAGTGTGATCTTCCCCCCGTTGCCGAAAAGTGGGGGGTGTGATGCTGAAACCCGTTTCCCAAAAAAGGGGGCGAGTGTGCTGCACCAGTTGCCAGGAGAGTGGCAGGGTGATGCTGCGCCAGTTGCCAGACGAGTGACGGTGTGATGTTGCACCAGTTGCCAGAAGAGTGGCAGGGTGATGCTGCACCAGTTGCCAGAAAAGAGACAGGGTGATGCTGGAAGTGTTGCCAGAACAAAGGCAGAGTGTTGCTTAAAGTCTTTCCGGAATAAAGGCAGGGTGTTGCTGAAAGTGTTGCCAGAACTAAGACAGGGTGTTGCTGGAAGTGTTGCCAGAACAAAGGCAGAGTGATGCTGGAAGCGTTACCAACACAGTGGTTGTGCTAGTAACACAGAAGAGGTGATGAAACAAGTGTTATCAACACTGTGGTTGCGTTAGTAACACAGATTGGGTGATGAAACAAGTGTTACCAACACAGAGGTTGTGTTACTAACACAAATGGGGTGATGGAACAAATGCTACCAACACAGTGGTTGTGTTACTAACACAAATAGGGTGATGGAACAAGTGATACTAACAAAGAGGTGGGGGTAACACCCAAAGTTTCACCAGGTTGTAATGTAGGAAGCAACAACGACCCCACATAACAAAATGCTTCCTGCTTGCTTACCAAATATAACAAATCAAATTTATTATCCATGTTTATATTGAATTTAAAACCACCAATAAAATGCAATTTTACAACAAGCACAAAAAATATTTTGATTTTTAATAAAATTCACAAAATATTTCATAAATCGTATTTACTTCCGTCAAGTGAATTAGTTCGATACATGGCCAGCACCTGGTATCATTATTAACGAGTTGTTGCGAATGTGTTGTCTCCTCAGGCGGATAAATGGCCAGCACCTGGTATCATTATCAACGAATTGTTGCAGGTGTGTTGTGTCTTCAGGCGGATACATGACAGCACCTGGTATCATTATTAACGAATTGTTGAGGATATGTTGTGTCTTCAGGCGGATACATGGCCAGCACCTGGTATCATTTTTAACGAATTGTTGTGGGTGTGTTGTCTCTTCAGGCGGATACATGGCCAGCACTTTGTATCATTATTAACGAATTGTTGTGCATGCTTTGTGTCTTTCAGGCGGATACATGGCCAGCACCTGGTATCATTATTAACGAATTGTTGTGGGTTTGTGTTGTGTCTTCACCCGGATACATGGTCAGCACCTGGTATAATTGATAAATTAGACACATGTGCAGCTCTTGGGTATCTTTATTGAGGAAACGTTTCGCCACACAGTGGCTTCATCAGTCCATACAAAGGAAATCTTGAAGAACAGGAGGAGAATGAGGTAATCAGCCCCTAAAAACCTTTGAGTCGATGTTTTTCAGTCCATCAAGGTTAGGTTAGGTTAGGTAAGGTTCGTCAGGAAACAGGAAAAAATGTTTCCTGACGCGGGTCTTAGTCAGATGATGACCCGCCTTTGGAGCTTTTGGTCATCTGACCGAGGCCTTCCGCTGGCTTACCGGTCCACCCCTTTAAAAATTATGGTCATTTATAACCAGTCTAGTCCATCAAGATTGATGGACTGAACACATCGACTCAAGGTTGAGGGACTGATTACCTCATTCTCCTCCTGTTCTTCAAGATTCTCCTTTGTATGGACTGATGAAGCCACTGTGTGGCGAAACGTTTGGTCAATAAAGATACCCAAGAGTTGCACATGCGTCTAATTTATCAACATGTCGGTTCTCTGAACCATTCATCTACAAACCTGGTATAATTATTAACGAATTTTTTGAGGTTTCTTGTGTCTTCAGGCGGGTACATGGCCAGCACCTGGTATCATTATTAACGAATTGTTGTGGGTGTGTTGTGTCTTCAGACGGATACATGGCCAGCACTTAGTATCATTATTACCGAACTATTGTGGGTGTGTTGTGTCTTCAGGCGGATACATGTGCAGCACCTGGTATCATTATTAACGAATTATTTTGGATGTGTTGTATCTTCAGGCGGATGCACGGCCAGCACTTGGTATCATTATTAACGAATTTTTATGGATGTGTTGTATCTTCAGGCGGATACATGGCCAGCACCTAGTATCATTATTAACGAATTGTTGTGCATGTGTTGTGTCTTCAGGAGGATACATGGCTAGCACCTGGTATCATTATTAACGAATTGTTGTGGGTGTGTTGTGTCTTCAGGCGGATACAAGGCCAGCACCTGGTATCATTATTAACGAATTGTTGTGGATGTGTTGTGTCTTCAGGCGGATACTTGGCCAGCACCTGGTATCATTATTAACGAATTGTTGTGGGTGTGTTGTGTCTTCAGGCTGATACATGGCAGCACCTGGTATCATTATTAACGAATTGTTGTGGGTGTGTTGTGTCTTTAGGCGGATACTTTGCCAGCACCTGGTATCATTATTAATGAATTGTTGTGAATGTGTTGTGTCTTCAGACGGATACATGGCCAGCTCCTGGTATCATTATTAACGAATTGTTGTGGGCGTGTTGTGTCTTCCGGCGGATACATGGCCAGCAACCTGGTATTATTATTAACGAATTGTTGTGGATGTGTTGTGTCTTCAGGCGGATACATGACCAACACCTGGTATAATTACTAACGAATTGTTTTGGATGTACTGTGTCTTCAGGCAGATACATAGCCAACACCTGGTATCATTATTAGCGAATTGTTGTGGGTGTGTTGTGTCTTTAGGCGGATACAAGGCAGCACTTGGTATAATTATTAACGAATTGTTGTGGGTGTCTTGTGTCTTCAGGCGGATACATGACAGCACCTGGTATCATTATTAACGAATTGTTGTGGATGTGTTGTGTCTTCAGGCGGATACATGGCAAACACCTGGTATCATTATTAACGAACTGTTTTGGATGTGTTGTGTCTTCAGGAGGATACATGGCCAGCACCTGGTAGTATTATTATTAACGAATTGTTGTGGATGTGTTGTGTCTTCAGGCGGATACATGGTCAGCACCTGGTATCATTATTAACGAATTGTTGTGGGTGTGTTGTGTCTTCAGGCGGATACATGGCCAATACCTGGTATCAGTATTAACGAATTGTTTTGGCTGTGTTGTGTCTTCAGGCGGATACAAGGCCAGCACCTGGTATCATTATTAACGAATTGTTGTGGGTGTGTTGTGTCTTCAGGCGGATACATGGCCAGCACTTGGTATCATTACTAACGAACTGTTGTGGGTGTGTTGAGTCTTCAGGCGGATACAAGGCCAGCACCTGGTATCATTATTAACGAATTGTTGTGGGTGTGTTGTGTCTTTAAGCGGATACATGGCAGCACCTGGTATCATTATTAACGAATTGTTGTGGATGTTTTGTGTCTTCAGGCGGGTACATGGCCAGCACCTGGTATCATTATTAACGAATTGTTTTGGGTGTGTTGTATTTCAGGCGGATACATGACCAGCACTTGGTGTCATTATTAACGAATTATTGTGGGTGTGTTGTGTCTTAAGGCAGACACGTGGCCAGCACCTGGTATCATTATTAACGAATTGTTGTGGATGTGTTGTCTTCAGGCGGGTACATGGCCAGCACCTGGTGTCATTATTAACGAATTGTTGTGGGTGTGTTGTGTCTTCAGGCGGATACATTGCCAGGACCTGGTATCATTACTAACAAATTGTTTTGGATGTGTTGTGTCTACAGGCGGATACATGGCCAGCACCTGGTATCATTATTAACGAATTGTTGTGGATGTGTTGTGTCTTCAGGCGGGTACATGGCCAGCTCCTGGTATCATTATTAACGAATTGTTGTGGATGTGTTGTGTCTTCAGGCGGGTACATGGCCAGCACCTGGTATCATTATTAACGAATTGTTGTGGGTGTGGTGTGTCTTCAGGCGGATACATGACAGCACCTGGTATCATTATTACCAAATTGTTGTGGATGTGTTGTGTCTTCAGGCGGATACATGGCCAGCACCTGGTATCAATGGAAATAAATGGTATAAAATACCGACACAATGGAAATATAAACACATATGCAGTATAATGTGATCCTTTATTGACTACGTTTCTCCCACACAGTGGGCTTTTTCAAGTCACAAATAGATCTACCTTGGGTGGAAGGGACGCGAGTATTTATAATCAGGTTCAGAATGCTGAGGTCAGGTGGAGAATGCTGCATCTGATGATGTACTGAGTGGTGTTATAGAGTCTAAAATCTTGGGTAGCTTGGAAAGGAGATTGGATAAGTTTGTGAGTAGACCTTCTACAGTGTTCTTCCATTCCTGTGTTCTTATGTGGGATAGCGATGAAGAAGTTTCTTGGCAAGTGGTTCAGCTATGTTATAGAAGCCACTATTCTGGTCGAAGTTGTCGGATATAGAAATGAGTGATGATTCCAGGATTCTTCGGTATTGAGTGTTGTCTTCTGTGGCGATAAGTCTTGAGTTTCTGTAGTTTATCAAGTGGTTGTGTGAATTACGGTGTTGTACACAGGCATTCCTTGTGTCGTCAGACCTGCTTGCGTATTGGTGTTCTGAAATACGTGTTTGGAGGTCCCTTGATGTTTCGCCCACGTATAATTTGTTGCAGTCATTATAAGGGATTATGTATATCCCTGCAGAGGGTGGAAGCTTGTCCTGTCTATCACTGGTAATGTCCTTGATTGTCGTAGTTGTGGAGGTAGATACTTGGAATGAGGTATTGGAAAAGATGTTAGAAACGTGTTTGGCAATGGAGTTGGTGGGGAGGACTATGTAACTCTTCTCGGCAGTGTCTTTTCTGGGTATGTTGAAGATGTTTAATGCCCGTCTTCTGCAGTCTCTGATGAAGTGACGAGGATAGTGGAGTTTAGAAAATACTTGTTCAATTATCGTGCATTCTTCTTCAAGAAACTCATTGCTGCAGATTCTGAGTGCACGCAGGAAGAAGCCTATTATTACACCACGTTTAGTTTTGGTGTCGTGGTGATAGTAGAATTGGAGAAGACCGTTTTGGTTGGTGGGTTTTCGATAGACTTTAAAACGAAGTTCATGGTCAGCCTTGCAGAGCAGAACATCAAGGAAAGGAAGAGTGTTGTCGACTTCTTCTTCAAGTGTGAACTGGATTGAAGGCTCGACCTGATTGAGCTTGTCTTGGAGAGCTTGAACGTTGAAGCGTTTAGGAGTTATGAGGAGAATGTCGTCAACATAACGGAGCCAGGTGACAGACGAAGGAATAATGGTGGAGAAACGTTCGGCTTCTAGATGTTCCATGTATAGGTTCGCCAGGACCGCACTGAGTGGCGAACCCATGGGTAGTCCAAAATTCTGCTGAAAGAGGTGATTTTCGAAAGAGAAACACGTAAAGCCAACACATAGTTCAACAGGGTCGAAGGAATCACTGGCTGGAATGGGAAGATCAAGTGAATCGTCAATTTTCATGCGCAAGAGATCGATGGCTTGTGTAGTAGGTACTTTGGTGAATAGGGAAGTCACGTCAAGGCTGGAAAGTTTCTTGTTCCTGATGTTGATGTTGTGAATGCAACATCTGGTATCCCACTGAGGCCCATATCCTCGGGAATAGGCAGTGCTCCCCACCAGCTCTAAGGAATTCTCGCAAAACACCTCTCTAAACTCTTGGGCACTATCAGTCCAGCATATCTCAAACCCTCGGGTGATCTTCTCAATCGCATTCGCGGGCATCTGTAAGTCGATGCTCGCCAGGTAATTAAAGCAAAGTACGGAAAGATATTAGAGGTGAAGATTTGAAAGGAATCAGAGTTAGTTTTAACAAGCTATACATGGCACAAATTTTTTTTTTTATCAATAAAAATGAAAATCAGGACACGCCCCCTTACATATGAAACTTCGGGTTTTTGAACCAAACAAAGGGGGAAGTTCGTTGGTAACTCAGGGAAACCCAAAATATAAGGACACCAGCACGTGACTTTGATGCCAGTCCGATATTTTTTTTAAAAGCCAACGTTTTTTTAAAGATGAAGGCCCCAAAAATCGCTCTCAGATATTATTCCCAAAACACCGACTATGCCACACCTGACTTGACTACCCCTGAGTAGATCAACCGACTTGACCACACCTGACTTGATCACACCTGCTTGACACAACTGACTATGCCACCTATCCCACCCCTGATATGACCAAATGACTTATGCTTGACCCACTGTTGCCCACAACTGACTATGACCCACGAATATGAACCCTGACTATGACCCACTTGACTATGACCACAAGTGATATGACCCCACGTGACTATGACCCACCTGTTTAAAAACCACAACTGTTAACCACACCTGACTATGACCAACTGACTTGCCCAAAAATGATTATGCCAACCCCGACATGAGCCCCCTGACTATGATAAAAAACTGACTATACCACACCTGATTAAAACCACAAACTGATATAACCCACCTGTATGACCACCCTGTTTTGCACATCTGTTTTGAGCCATCTGACTATGACCCACACTGACTATGCCCTACAACGACTAGACCACAGATATGACCCAACTGACTAGACCACCCCTTGTTATGACCACACTGACTTGAGCACACTGATATGAGTACATGACTATGCCACACCTGATATGACCACCCTGATTTGGACTCAACGGGATTGACCACTGACTATGACCAACTACTATGACTACAACGGGCTATGACCCCCCTGCTAGACTATACCTGATTACTACAACGGGACTTTGGCCACACTGCTATGCACCCCTGACTTGCCCACACCTGACTATGACCAAACCCGATATGCCAAACCCTGACTATGACCACCCCTGACTATGAACACACCCCACCATGGTGGGGCAGAGTGGGTAACAAGGCCCCGAAAACCTTCGGTTTTTGGGGGTGCAAAAACCCCTAGCAGTAATCGTGGTAGTGAAAAAAGTCAGTGAAAAAACCCTCGATGAAAAAACTATAGTTTTATTTAAAAAAAATTCGGGGGAAAACCAAAAATTCAGTATTTTTTTTTAAAAAAGTCCCCAAACCGTTTGGATTATAGGCACTTTTTGCCACACAGATACAAAAAAAAAAGATCAAAGTGAGGGGGAAAAAGGTTTTGGATAAAAATTCCAGCTTTTGGTTAAAAAGTGAAAGTGGCACGTAATGTGGAGTGAAAAAGTTAATAGGCAAAAGGGAAAGAAAAAATAAAATTATAAAAGGGGAAAAGGTGGCAGTAGGCCTGAAGCAGTGCTTTACAACGTTTTATCCCTTAACATAAAAGGTAACACGAATGTGAAGTGTATTCTGTAAAAGTGAAAAGTGAAATCACTTGAGGAATGCGGGATGCTGAGCTATTTGGTTATAAAAACATACGGGGAAAGGGTTTCAAAAAGGAGGAAGGCCCATGTACGCGGCACGTATCGTTCTGGAATTTTATCACACCCCTGTAGGGGCAAGTATTTCACCCGTTGAGGTTGCATTTTGCAGATTGGGGTTTTGGTTGCTCATGTTGTTTTGGTCACTCCCCTGCAAGCCATTACCGTTGAGTAGAAATGCATAGAGGAGAGTGCAAGGAGTAAGCGTAGTGAGGGATACGTCAGACCTTAACCCGAGACAGCTTAAAATTTTAAACCCCAGCTACTTTTGAAATTTTTTTAGTAGAAAATAAATGTTTCAAAATATTGGTAAGCTTAGTTTTTTGGTTCTTCCCGGGTTTTTTTTGCGTTTGAATATTTGAAGGGGGGGCACCCCCCCAAAACCCACAAATAAAACCCCCCAAAAAAAAAAAAAAAAAAAAGAAACCCCATAAATTTTTTAAAAAATTTTTTTAAAAATTTTTTAAAATTTTAAAAAAAAAAATATTAACCTTTTTCCCCAAAAAAAACCCCAAAAAAAATTTAAAAACAAAACCCAATCCTTAAAAATTTTTAAAATTTAAACCCCCCATTAAAAAAAACCATTCACTGACCAAACTTTTCCACAACAACCCCCAAAAACCCCACCCCGTAAACCCAAAATCCCATTCCCCCCCACACACCTTTTCCCAACCCTTTTAAAACACTAATACAAAACACCAACAATTTCCTCACCCCCAAAACACTAACCAACAACCCTAAAATTTAAAAATCCAACAAAAACCCCAAAAAACCCCCCCTTACACCCCCCCTTCCAACCAACCAAACCCCGTAAAACCCCCCCCACAAAAAACTTTTAATTAGGGCCGGGGAAACTTTTAAGGGGCCCCCCGGAAGGGTTGGGGGGAAATGTTATTGGGGGGTAAAAATTTTTTAAAAAAAAATTTAAAAAATTTCCCCCAAAAAAAAAAAAAAAAAAAACCCCCCCTCAAAAAAAAAAAACCTAACAAAAACCCCCATAAAAAAAAAAAAAAAAAAAAAAAAAACCCCCCCCCCCCCAAAAATCCTCCTCCCCCCCCCCTTTCTCCCCCCTTTCCCCTTCTTCCCCCTTTTTTCCCTTTTTTTCCTTTCCCTTCCTCTCTTCCCTTCCTCTCTTCTCCCCCTCTCTCTCTCCTCTCCTCCCTCTCTCCTCTCTTCCCTCTCTCTCTTGCCTCTCTCTTCCCCTTTTTTTCCCCTTTTAATCTCCCCCATATCCTCCCTTCCCTCACTCTCTCCCCCCCTCTCTCTCCTCTCCTCTCTTTTTCCCTTTTTTCCTTCTCATATCCCCCCTCTCTCTACCTTCCTTCCTTTTCTCTCCTCTCCTCTCCTCTCTCTCTCTCTCTTCTCTCTCCTTCCTCCTCTTTTTCCCCTCTCTCTTCTCCCTCTCTTTTTCCCTTTTTCCCTTCTCACTCTCCCCCCCCCCTTCCCTTCCCTTCTCTCTCTTTCCCCCTCTCACACTCTCTCTCCCCCTTTCCCTTCTCACTCTACCCCTCTCTCTCTCCTTCTACCTTTCCCTTCTCTCTTCTCTCACAAAAAAAAAAAAAAAAAATGGTGGGGACTCGCAGGAACCAATGATCAGATGAGAATGGTTCTGGTAGGGAGGAGTGGATGGAGGAGCAGTGGAAAAGGATGGAACAAGAGTGGGAGAGAAAATTAGGAGAGCTTTCTGAAAAAATGGAGAAAGAGCTCTCTGTGAAATTGGAAAGAGGTTGGGAGAAGGAGACAAAGAATTGGGGGCACAAGTCGAAACTGCAGTAGCCCCAAGATAAGGGTCCTAGAAGTTGAGATAAATAGGCTGAAGCGAGTTACAGGGGCAGTAGGACCAGAGAAGACACAGCATTATGAAGCTGCGGGGCCGAACAGGAAGGAAGGAATTATGAATTATGCTAAGGTCATATCAGCCTGCCAAGGAGGACCAAGGAGTGAAAGGGAAGAACAGCTGGTTGCAGATGGAGAGGGTGATAGGTCGAATGCTGAGGCACAACCAGGCTATCAAGAGCCACTGGAAAAATCAAGGGAGAAACTGACCACATACAGGCAGGATCCAGAGTCACAGAGGGTGAGGCAATGGGAAGAAGAAAGGGCCAAAATCAGTGTTTATCCATGGGCTTCAGGGAGAGAGAGGAAAGGACACACACTGAAAGGCAGCAGGAAGAAAGAAAGGAGATTGAGAAAATCATCACGGAAATAGGTGAAGAGATGGACGAGATTGTAAATTTTCAGAGAATAGGGGGGTACTCGAAGGGGAGAAAAGAAAACCGACCAATCAAGCTGATTTCAGGACGGAAACAGTGCGGAACAGGATCCTCAAGAGAAACCACGATTGAAATACTCGGAAGAGTACAAGAGGGTGTTCCTAGACAGAGACAGAACAAAATCAGAACGACAGCAGCTGAGGGAGTAGGACAAAAAAGCGAAAGGAGCTAGGAAAAGAGACAAGGATGGAACCAGCAGAGGTCAGTCAGAGCAGAACAGAACAGCAAGGGCAAGCACACACACAACTATTCTCAGAACCATACAACCTATCACACCATCCCAACACACACTACAATCCATACCACAGCCTCCACCCAACACCGAGCTATAGAATCCACAGTATGCCACCAGGTCTCCCACCTCACAGGCCCCCAAACCACAGTGTTGGAAAGGAAACTGAAGGTATGGTACACAAACGCTGATGGAATAACAAATAAGTGGGAGGAGTGGCATGAAAGAGTCAAAGAAGCATCACCGGACATCATAGCTCTCACAGAAACCAAGCTTACAGGTATGATAACAGATGCCATCTTTCCAACGGGATACCAAATCCTGAGGAAAGACAGAGGGAACAGGGGGGGGTGGAGGAGTGGCGTTGCTGATCAAAAACGCTGGAATTTTGATGAGCTGGAGAGAGGAGACAGCGGAGAAGAAAGTGATTACATAGCGGGAACACTTCACTCTGGAAGTCCCAAGGTGGTAATAGCAGTGATGTATAACCCACCACAGAACAGCAGGAGGCCAAGGCAAGAGTACGACGAGAGCAATAGAGCGATGGTTGACACACTGGCTAGAGTGGCCAGAAGAGCTCATGCATGCAGGGCAAAGCTCCTGATCATGGGTGACTTTAACACAAGGAGATCGATTGGGAGAACTTGGACCCACATGGGGGCCAAGATACATGGAGGGCTAAGATGATGGAGGTGGTACTGGAAAACTTCATGTGCCAACACGTAAGGGACATTTCAAGAGGAGAGGAGAGGATGAACCAGCAAGGCTGGACTTAGTGTTCCCTTGAGTAGTGCACATATCGAGGACATCACATATGAAAGCCCCCTTGGGGGCCCAGTGACCATGGGGTTTTTTAAGCTTCGAATACACAGTAGAGCTACAAGTGGAGGGGAAAAGCAGGAAGGCAGGGACGAATGAAGCCAAACTACAAGAAAGGGGACTACACAGGAATGAGGAACTACCTAAAACGGGGTTCAGTGGGACAGAGAACGGGGCAGGGAAGCCAGTTAATTGAGATGATGGAATATGTAGCAACCAAAATGCAAGGAGGCTGGGGAGAGGTTTTGTCCCCAAGGGTAACAGGAATAATGAAAACCCAGGATGAGCCCAGGGTTTTTACCAAAGGGTGCAGGGAGGAAAAAAACAAGTGTGCTAGGTTTGGAAAGAAATATAGGAGGCAAAGGCCCCAGGAGGAATAAGGGAGAACGGGTGTAAAACCCGAAAAAATATGCCAGTTAGAGGGAGGCCCAAAGACAATATGAAAGGGACATAGCAGCGAAAAGCCAAATTTGACCGAAAATGTTGTACAGCCACATCAGGAGGAAAACAACGGGTCAAGGACCAGGTATTCGGTAAGGAAGGAAGGGGGGAGAGGACAACAAGAAATGGACCGTGAAGTATGTGAAGAACTCAACAAGAGATTCAAAGAAAGTGTTCCAGAGGAGACAGAAGGGACTCCAGAAAGACGGAGAGGTGGGGCACACCACCAAGTGCGGGGACACAGTGCAACAACCGAGGAAAAAGTGAAGAGGCTTCTGAGTGAGCTAGATACCTCAAAGGCAATGGGGCCAGATAACATCTCCCCATGGGTATTGAGGAGGGAGCAGAGGCGCTGTGTGTACCCCTAACAACAATATTCAATACATCTATCGAAACAGGGAGATTGCCTGAGGCATGGAAGACAGCAAATGTAGTCCCAATCTTTAAAAAAGGGGGACAGAAAATGAAGCATTAAACTACAGACCCGTGTCACTGACATGTATAGTATGCAAAATCATGGAGAAGATTATCAGGAGAAGAGTGGTGGAACACCTAGAAAGGAACGAATTCATCAACAGCAGCCAACATGGTTTCAGGGACGGGAAATCCTGTGTCACAAACCTACTGGAGTTCTATGACATGGTGACAGCAGTAAGACAAGAGAGAGAGGGGTGGGTGGATTTGATTTTCTTGGACTGCAAGAAGGCGTTTGGGCACAGTTCACACAAGAGATTGGTGCAAAAACTGGAGGACCAAGCAGGGATAACAGGGAGGGCACTACAATGGATCAGGGGAATACTTGTCAGGAAGACAGCAGCGAGTCTGGTACGTGGCGGGGGGTGTCAGAGTGGGCACCTGTGACCAGCGGGTTCCCGCAGGGGTCGTGCTGTTTTGGTATTTGTGAACGACATGACGGAAGGAATAGAATGAGGTGTCCCTGTTTGCAGATGACGTGAAATTGATGAGAGAATTCACTCGATCGAAGACCAGGCAGAACTACAAAAGGGATCTGGACAGGCTGCAGCCTGGTCCAGCAATTGGCTCCTGGAGTTCAATCCCACCAAGTGCAAAGTCATGAAGATTGGGGAAGGGCAAAGAAGGCCCCAGACGGAGTTACAGTCTAGGGGGTCAGAGACTTACAAACTCACTCAAGGAAAAAGATCTTGGGGTGAGTATAACACCAGGCCACATTCTGAAGCGCACATCAACAAAATAACTGCTGCAGCATATGGGCGCCTAGCAAACCTCAGAACAGCATTCCGACTCTTAATAAGGAATCATTCAGGACCCTGTACACCGTGTACGTTAGGCCCATATTGGAGTATGCGGCACCAGTTTGGAACCACACCTAGCCAAGCACGTGAAGAAAACTAGAGAAAGTGCAAAGGTTTGAAAACAAGACTAGTCTCAGAGCTAAGAGGTATGTCCTACGAGGAGAGGTTAAGGGAAATCAACCTGACGACACTGGAGGACAGGAGAGATAGGGGGGACATGATAACGACATACAAAATACTGAGAGGAATTGACAAGGTGGACAAAGACAGGATGTTCCAGAGATTGGACACAGTAACAAGGGGACACAGTTGGAAGCTGAAGAAAACAGATGAATCACAGGGATGTTAGGAAGTATTTCTTCAGCCACAGAGTAGTCAGTAAGTGGAATAGTTTGGGAAGCGATGTAGTGGAGGCAGGATCCATACATAGCTTTAAGCAGAGGTATGATAAAGCTCACGGCTCAGGGAGAGTGACCTAGTAGCGATCAGTGAAGAGGCGGGGCCAGGAGCTCGGACTCGACCCCCGCAACCTCAACTAGGTGAGTACACCTGACTATGACTACGACTGACTATGACCACACCTGACTATGACCACACCTGACTATGACCACACCTGACTATCAGCATAGTTGCTGATCCCTGTGTTGTATAGCATATCAGTATCATCCATGTGTTTTAGATAGGAGATCCCTAGGCCTGTGACTGTGTGACGTCACGGGATACAGCTTGAGTGTGAGGCGAGCTAGCTACCTCGGCCTCAGTCGGCGTTTGACATAGGCTAGGACAAGGCGGAGGCTGAGCTCCATCTCCCATTACCACAGTCTGATGATATAGCGTTACCATCCAACAAGTGCGTCTACCTTCAACCCTCGATATCTCCATTTAAGAACCCCTACGATATATTGATGGTATCGTTATGATAATGGCATCGAGATATTGACAGTATCCTGAAATTGATGGTATCGTGGTATTGATGGTACCGTGATATTGATGGTATGAGGATATCGATGGTACCGTGGTACTGATGGTATTGTGATATTGATGGTATCTTGGTATTGATGGTATAGTTGAGTTGAAGGAATCGTGGTATTGATGGTGTCGTGGTATTGATGGTATCGTGGTAATGATTGTATCTTGTTATTGATGGTATCTCGACATTAATGGTATCGTGATATTGATGGTATAGTTATGTTGATGGTATTGTGGTATTGGTGGTATAGGTATAATGATGGTATCGTGATATTGATGGCATCGTGGTAGTGATGGTATCGTTGTATTGATGGTATCGTGTTATTAATGGTATCGTTATGTTAATGGTATCGAGATATTGATGGTATCGTGAAACTGATGGTATCGTGGTATTAATGGTACCGTGATATTGATGGTAGCGTGATATTGATGGTATCGTGGAATTGATGGTATCGTGATATTGATGGTATCATGATATTGATGTATCGTTGTGTTGATGGTATCGTGGTATTGATTTTGTCATGGATTTGATGGTATCGTGATATTGATGGTATCGTGATATTGATTGTATCGTGATATTGATGGTATCGTGACATTTATAATATCATGGTATTGATGGTATCGTGGTATTGATGGTATCGTGATATTGATTGTATCGTGATATTGATGGTATCATGACATTTATAGTATCGTGGTATTGATTGTATCGTGGTATTGATGGTATCGTGGTATTGATGGTATCGTGACATTGATAGTATCGTGATATTGATGGTTTCGTAGTGTTGATGGTATCGTGGTATTGATGGCATTGTTATATTGATGGTTTCGTGATATTGATAATTCGTGGTGTTGATGGTATCGTGGTATTGATTCTGTCGTGGTATTGACGGTATCGAGATACTGAGGGTATCGTGGTGTTGAAGGTATCGTGATATTGATGGTGTCGTTGTATTGATGGTATCGTGGTATTGATGGTGTTGTGATATTGATACTATCAATACCACGATACCATCAATGCCATAAATATCACGATACCATCATCACCACGATACCATCAATACCATAAATATCACGATACCCTCAATACCATGAAACAATCAACACCAGGATACCAGCAATATCATGACACCATCATCACCACGATACCATCAATACCATAAATATCACGATACCATCAATACCACGAAACCATCAACACCACGATACCAGCAATATCATGACACCATCATCACCACGATACCATCAATACCATAAATATCACGATACCATCAATACCACGAAACCATCAACACCAGGATACCAGCAATATCATGACACCATCATCACCACGATACCATCAATAACTAGGTATCACCGCACTTTTGTATCAATTCTACTACTACTTCTACCATTAGTATTGCCTTCACTCTCAGCCTATATATGGTATCGTGATATTGATTGTATCGTGATATTGATGGTATCATGACACATGGTATCGTAATATTTATGGTATCGTGATATTGATGGTAACGTGATATTGATGGTATCGTGGTATTGATGGTATCGTGATATTGATGGTATTGTGGTATTGATGGTATCGTGATATTTTTGGTATTGATGGCATCGTAATATTGACGGTATCGTGATATTCATGGTATCGTAATATTTATGGTATCGTGATATTCATGGTAACGTGATATTGATGGTATCGTGGTATTGATGGTATCGTGATATTGATGGTATTGTGGTATTGATGGTATCGTGATATTTTTAGTATCATGGTATCGATGATATAGTGGTAATACATTCATAATACTCACAAAACACCACCAGGGGAGACATTCATAACACTCACAAAACACCACCAGGAGAGACAGTCATAACATTAATTGTTTCGAGGTATTGATGGTATCGTGGTATTGATGGTATCGTAATATTGATGGTATTGCGGTATTGATGGTATCATGGTATTGATGGTGTCGTGGTATTGGCGGTACCGTGATATTGATGGTATCATGGTGTTGACGGTATCGTGGCATTGATGGTATCGTGGAATTGATGGTATCGAGGTATTTATGGTATCGTGGAATTGATTGTATCGTGGTATCGATGGTTTCGTGGTATTGATGGTATCATGACATTCATGGTATCGTGGTATTGATGGTATCGTGATAGTGATGGTATCGTGGTATTGATGGCATAGTTGTGTTGAAGGTATCGTGGTATTGATGGTATCGGGATATTGACGGTATCGTGATATTGGTGGCATCGTAGTAGTGATGGTATCGTTGTATTGATGTTATCGTGTTATTGATGGTATCGTGATGTTAATGGTATCTAAATATTTATGGTATCGTGAAATTAATGGTATCGTGGTATTGGTGGTACCTTGATATTGATGGCATCGTGATATTGATGGTATCGTGGTATTGACGGTATCGTGATATTGATGGTATCATGATACTGATGTATCGTGGTGTTGATGGTATCGTGGTAATGATTGTATCTTGTTATTGATGGTATCTCGATATTAATGGTATCGTGATATTGATGGTACAGTTATATTGATGGTATTGTGGTATTGATGGTATCGGGATATTGACGGTATCTTGATATTGATGGCATCGTAGTAGTGATGGTATAGTTGTATTGATGTTATCGTGTTATTGATGGTATCGTGATGTTAATGGTATCGAAATATTGATGGTATCGTGAAATTAATGGTATCGTGGTATTGATGGTACCGTGATATTGATGGTATCGTGATATTGATGGTATCGTGGTACAGATGGTATCGTGATATTGATGGTATCCTGACATTTATAGTATCGTGGTATTGATGGTATCGTGGTATTGATGGTATCGTGGTATTGATGGTATCGTGGTATTTATGGTATCGTGATATTGAGAGTATCGTGATTATGATGGTATCGTAGTGTTGATGGTATCGTAGTATTGATGGTTTCGTAGTATTGATGGTATTGTTATGTTGATGGTATCGTGTTGATGGTATCGAAACCATCAATACCAGGATACCAGCAATATCATGACACCATCATCACCACGATACCATCAATACCATAAATATCACGATACCATCAATATCACGAAAACCCTCAACACAGGATACCAGCAATATCATGACACCATCATCACCACGATTACCATCAATACCATAAATATCACGATACCATCAATACCCCCGAAACCATCAACACCACGATACCAGCAATATCATGACACCATCATCACCACGATACCATCAATACCATAAATATCACGATACCATCAATATCACGAAACCCTCAACACCAGGATACCAGCAATATCATGACACCATCATCACCACGATACCATCAATACCATAAATATCACGATACCATCAATACCACGAAACCATCAACACCACGATACCAGCAATATCATGACACCATCATCACCACGATACCATCAATACCATAAATATCACGATACCATCAATACCACGAAACCACCAACACCAGGATACCAGCAATATCATGACACCATCATCACCACGATACCATCAATAACTAGGTATCACCGCACTTTTGTATCAATTCTACTACTACTTCTACCATTAGTATTGTCTTCACTCTCAGCCTATATATACCCTCTGTGTCCATGTATTGTTTGTAACGGCTTGACAAAGCTTCCGGAGAGCGAAACGTTGCCACAATAAAAATGTCACATCAGCTGTACTTGTGTCCTTTTACTTTACATATTGTCGGTAATTCTACCAACATTATTACTTTTGATGGTATCGTGATATTGACGGTATCGTGGTATTGATGGTATCGTATTGTTGATATTATCAGGGTATTGATGGCATCGTAATATTGACGGAATCGCGGTATATATAGTATCGTGATATTGATGGTATCGTGGTATTGATGGTATCGTGGTATTAATGGTATCGTGATATTGATGGTGTCGTATTATTGGTATTGATGATATCGAGTTATTGATGGTGTCGTGATATTGATGGCATCGTGATATTGATGGTATCGTGGTACTGATGGTATCGTGGTATTGATGGTATCGTGATATTGATGGTATCGTGATTTTGATAGTATTGTGGTATTGAAGGTGTCGTGGTATTGATGGTATTGTGATATTGATGGTATCGTGGTATTGATTGCATCGTGGTATTGATGGTATCGTGGTACTGATGGTATCGTGATATTGATGGTGTCGTTGGTATCGTGATTCCTGAAACGTTTTGCCTACGTGGTAGCTTCATCAGTCTGAGTTAGAGTTCTGCTCTGAATGTGACTGATGAAGCTGATATTATCTGTCATTACTGCTGCTGCTGCCTATATTAGGCAGTAGAAGTAGTGGCGAGGTAAAGATGAAGTAATCAGTCCATTAACCACGGACAAATAATTTAAGGTGGTCAGTGCCTCAGCCTGGAGCAGCGTTCAGGTTCATCATCTTGAACGATGTGAAGGTGTAACATGAGAACTGTCTTAAATTGTGTCGAAAGTGAGGTGGAAGATCTTGAAGGCGTTGCGGGGGACGGGGTTCACTAGTAGAAGCATGTATTGTGAAACATTGAACCAACGTAATGGCCTATGCTAGGCAAATCTCAGCCTCTGAAACTTATCCTTCTTTCATTTTAGAAAATAGGTTATTTAACGCACTATCATCTAAAAAATAATTATGGATTCAGTGGATAAGTATTTACAACATATACATTTGTCAGGTAGTTTGTCCCAGCCGTAACATTCACAAGGAATACATAACCAAGTATGAGCTCAGTATTATGCAAGACACCGCACTGTTTTAATAAATTTGTAATGTGGAGTGTTTGTAGTGTAATGAAGGTAAATAAAAATTGTCAGTTTTTAATTAAGTAGCCACGAATTAAACGACAAATGGACGCGTATGAAACAAGTAACGGATTATGACTAGAGAGCTGTTCAGCGTCACTTGTCAGTTCCTGGGAGAGGTGATGGAACCAGGTTCAGTAGTGTGTGGTGTTGTTTATGCAAGATGTTTTTGGAAATATTGTTTGTATTCTTAAGTTGGCCCTAGCGTTGAGCATGACTCTGGTTTGGACGTGGTCCTGGTATTTATGTGGGGGCCTGTGTGACTGAGTCCAGGGATAATAATTTTACCTACAGAAGGGTGGGAGGTCATTGAGACTAACTCTTGTGGTTATATAATATAATATTGCCTAACTAACTTTTAATAACTAGTACCAGTGGACTAATGAGATATTTTGTAATATGTGAAATGTGTTGAAGACCGGTTTTGTGGTTATTTATTGACCATCTGTTTAGTGCTTTTGTGAAATTACAAGTGTAGCTTTAGGGTTTTGAATTTTTGTATATATTTTGTATGTGCTATTAGACAAAGCTTTTACTTCACTCCTTAAATTTCAATATATTATCGCAACACTCAGCTATTCCACCACATGAACATAACCCAGTGTTTTGATACACTGTAGCCACTCAGGTATTATTGCTAAATCAAACATTAATTATAAGTCTTAACTTCTGGCAAATCACATCTTTCCCAGAAGTAGTAGCTTCTTCTAGCTTATTCAAGATAACAACAGTGGAGGTTGACCTAGCCACATCTCTGCTCTTATACCCACATTAAACTACAGAAAATCACCATGCAAAATTTCTTAGCTAATGCATTAATACCTTGTTTTTCTGACATAATTCTAATTTATTTTACTTTTAAAATATTGTCTTTATTATAGTTATGTGTTATTTTACAACTGAACCTATTTTTATTGAAATATAGCATTAACATCTTTTGCCTCTCCCCAAAAGAACGATCAACTCTTATGACAGAACTAAGACAGTTGTACCTCCAACAGTTCATTATAACTAGGTATGAACTGTTATTTACATAGGTACATAGATACATATTGGGTCCTATAATACCATAACACCTACTTGTTATGAGTGAGAAGGGTTGGACTCCAGAGGGACTGCCAACCTTCTACTAGTGAATCCCAACCTCTGCAACATTTTCTAGATCTTCCACACCTCACCTTCGACTGTATATATAAGACTCAATTCTCATGCTTCAGTTTCATATCGTTCCAGACAATGAAGCTGACCACTTCTTCAGGATGAGGGACTGACCATCTCAAACTATTTTACTAAGGTTGATAGACTGATAACATCTTTTCCTAGCCACTAATATACATTTTCCTCTGTATTTGACTGATGAAGCCTCTCATGTAGGCTAACTTTTCGAAGCTGAGTAAGACAATGTTGCACACGTATTTTACTCATCACCTTGTCGGTGTTTTATACATTTTCAACATACCATTAACATCCTCCTTCCAATTAGCATATATGAGTTTTGAAATTATTAAGGATTATTAAGGATTAAGAGGATTTTTTTTAATAATTACACAAAAATAGTCTGAGAATGATGTATGTAACATTGTACATAGAGCACTAAACAGTGCACCAACCTTTAAAATATGAAGACGATTGAGTAAGGCGTTCTTGACTTATAAACGATAATTTTCATTTATATTCGATTTAAGATTCTCTACAATCCTATACGATTTTTTTTTTACTTTCTTTATAAAGAACATGCAATATGACAAATTTTAACTCAAACAGCACAAGCCCAAGACAAATACTGCTAGTTAAGATACAATAGTGTTTAGAGATTCAAACTCAGCAGAAGAAGTATTCTAAAATTATCACACAGGAAATAATTTGCTTAATAAAACTACTAAATTGAAGTTTACAGAGATCAAAGGAATGTTACTTTGTTTCACTAAAGCTCACTAACTGAAAAGTTTGTAACCAATCAGAAAAAGCACTTTTGAGCAACTGATCAGATTCCAAAGATTCCAAGTTTTTCAACAATTTTATTTAAAATCCCAATTTTCAACTTTGTAGACTAAGCACCTGGGGTTTGATTCTCCTTGCAGAATGAATCATCTTTAACATCTTGAAGCCCATCAACAGAACTGTATTTAAGTTACTAATTATAAATGTGGAAAATTTAGGATTTTTCCTAAATCGAGTATGCGTAAAATTGAATAATGCAATAATTGTAGAATAAAATGTGGTGCTGATTTGACCCTTTCGAGAAATTTAGAGTGAGGGGGGTGTAGAACAACTGCTAAGTGACTCCAGGGAGGGACGCTATATTGAATTTAATGTGTGAACAATGAACTACATGATGCAATGTATTTCGGCGTTTTCTGAGGCCAGTTTGGGGCGTTTCGACCTCAATTTGTAATAGGAACCCGTGTTAATATCCCCTGCTAAAGAATTGAGACAGGAAATTTGTGGGATCTCGAGAATTAAGTGTGGATGGTGGCAGATGGGATGCAAACATAATTCAAGGGGAAGTACACCATTAGTCCTTGCACTTAGATTTCAATTGGCTAGTGCAAGGTCTAGGTGTTAGGAAGGTGTTGTGGTGTGATCCATCTACAGTAATTAAATGATAAGTAGTAATGCAAAGTTCCTTTTTAATAACCCTTTTGTATTATATGTATTGTACTGAAAGCTATATTTTTGTGTATCCAGCAAGTAAACTAAAATAACATACAGTCCACAGTTTTAATTGCCAGAGTAGCTGGTTTTAATATTATAATTATTAATTTAATATCAGGTCTAGCTTTCTGTGAGAGTGGTGAAGGAGTGGGTAGCTGAAGGAGTAGCAGTTCAGCGACCTACTGTGACTAAGTCCCACTTACCTCGCCCAGATTACTTGCAGGTAATAATTCAGGTGGGTTTTTGCCC
>NC_069406.1:5327228-5342252 GCF_026875155.1 Cherax quadricarinatus | reverse complement strand
CCCCTAAGTAAGATTTCTTTCATTTTTAACCCCGGAGGGGTTAGCCCCCAGGATACCCAAGAAAGTCGTGCGTATCGGGGGCTGTCAATTATTTCCTTTGGGGGGTCCTTAATTTGTCCCAGGATGCGACCCACACAGTCGACTAAACACCCAGGTACTATTTGCTGCTAGTGAACAGGACAAACAGGTGTAAGGAAAGTGTCCGAATTTTTTCCACCCGCCGGGATCGAACCCGGGCCCTCCGTGTGTGAAGGGGAGCTTTAGCCACCAGGCACCGGGCCACCTCAAAACTTTAAGGGTGATGGACTGATTACATCGTTTTAAAGTATCTTCGGGCTTCTATCAACTTTTCTGTACTCGACTGAAGAAGGCCTACTGTGTAGGCGAAACGTTTCGAAATAAAAGATACCTAACTGTTGCATATGTGTCTTACCTAACAAACAATTTTTGGGGGACAATTTCCCTGGGTGTGACGTCAATGAAGGGAACTGTTAATGACTTATAGAGAGGCTAAAAAAATAATGCAAAGTGCAAATATGCCTCTGAGAGAATGGAATAGTATTTCGTCCAAAATTGAAGGACAAAATAAGTAAAGATTACCTGGAGATGAAGTGAAAAAATGTTAGTAATGTATTGGGTTTAACTTGGAAATACTGAGAAGAGATTTGTTAATGTTAAAACCTAATAATTACAGTATGCCCAATAAATTAACTAAGAGTCTTGCTTGCTGAAGTTTCCAAATGTTTTGATCCACTAGGTTTAGTGTCACCCCTTACTAAAAGAGGGAAATTATTAATTCAGGAAGCATGGAAATTTATAAATGTGCTTGGGATGAAATTTCTACCTGTGCAATTCATTAACAGGTGGGATGAATTAATTGGTGGAATTATGAAAAAATTCCAATGTTGGAGTTCCCATGCCAGGTGGCCAATCGAAATGGGAAAAAAATGTACTACACATTTTTTGTGATGCTTCAAAATTGGCATATGGAGCAGTTGCTTACCTTCAATGTAATAGTGTTATTTATCTTGTTATGTCTAAGGTTTTAAAGGTCTCCAAATTAAATCATGTACCTTGCCTCAGTCGGAATTAACAGCCATTATGTAGGTGTCAAATTAGCTAATTATATAAGAAATAAGTTGCAGGAGGTAAATATTAGCGGGCACTGTAATTTGGTCTGATAATGAGGTATCCTTACAATGGATTCGCATGGAAACAGTAAAATTGTGTACGTACAAAACAGAGTCGCTGAAATTTATCAGATGCAAGAGAAGTATAATAGTTTGGGTTTAGCATATGTTCACATTTAAACATATCCTGGTGAGGAGAATCCAGCTGATTTCTTGTTCGAGTTTTACCTTATGCTAAATTTGTAAAAGCTGTATCATGGTTTAAAGGTCCGAGCTGGTTGGTAAATAAAGCTAATTGGCCTGTACAAAAGGCGTTATTGCTCCTGTTGAAATTACTGTGGACCACCCCCTCCAATAATTTGTCCTTCTTCATCATTGATATATAATAGGTATTCTTCTTTACCCAACTGATCAATGTAACTAAGTTGGTGTTCGAATTTCTAAACAAGATAAATATTCATTAAGTTTTCACCTCTTTGAAAAATTTGGATAAAGAGGGTACAGGAGGAAATCTATAGAAATGAGATTAAATTGATGATGGAAAGAAAAAAATTGTGAAAGGTTCCTTAATAGAGAAATTGGGGCTGTATTTAGAGAAAAATATTATTAGGTTGCAGAGTAGGCTACTAAATTCTGGAATTGGTGTGATTATGCTAAAACACCCTATTTACTGCCCAAAACTCTTCATTAACAAAATTTGATTGTTTTCTAAATGCCCATAAAAATGTAAGCATGGTGGGTGGTACAAGATTACCCTTAATTGTATTAGGGAAACTTTCGGGATTCCTCAAAGGACGGCAGCGTGTAGAAAGGCGTGATTAAAATCTTGTGTAATATTGTCGCCCGTGTGGATACCAGATCCTATGTGTACCCCAGGTTCTCCACCATTGCAAATGAGCAAGGTGAGTCGTTTAGCAACGAACTCCGCCTGGGGGCGCAGTGTGGAACTACTGTATATATTTTCCTGAAATTCTGTTTTTATATGTATATAGTGGCCATACTGTTATTTAATACTATTTATGTCATTGAAAACGGTGAGCCTGAGTCTGCGGCAGACAGACTGCCATACTTGGTTTTGAATGGGATTACAACTGTTAGTTCCACTGGGAAGATTTTTCGGTGCTCTAGAGTTTAAATTGTGCTGCACCTCTCAATTAGGAGGGCGAAATTGTTGACTTGCATTCTGCTAAACTTTGAGATATCAGACGGACTGGACAAGACAGCTCCAGGAAACCTCAGATAAGCTCTCTAGATTTGTGAATAATTCTGGCCAGTGATTTCATACAATTTAGTTAGTGAGGGTTTTTCTGAGTATGATACAAATCTTAATATCCAGTCAAATTGGTGAGTGATATTAAGATATATTTTCCTTCTGTTATGTATATGTGAATTTATATATAATCATTTTAATATACAGTCCACAAATTTATATATTTACCAGTATTCCTGGTGTATGTATATTTCATTTAATTAATAGGTCCAGAGCAACTTTTGGTTATGACAGTGGTAGGTATCGAAGGGGGACATTTTTTGCGACCTAGGTGTCCCAAATTCCTACTTGTCTATGTAACATTGATAAATAATAATATCTTTGTTATCATTTACTGTTATGTACATAATTAGTTACATTCAGATAAATGCAATTTTCACATTCGCCAACTCGTGTGTGTGTGTGTGTGTGTGTGTGTGTGTGTGTTTTTTGCTTGGATTTAAGGGCCACCCTATCCAGCCGTTCCTTACACGGCCATGTTGGGATCTTTGTAGCTGTATCTGTCCTGTGGAACTTTGGACCAAATAAATTTCCACAATAAATAATCGTAGTAATATTGAGGAAACATAAACTCAAATATCACTTTGAGTACAGCCAACAGATTCTACATTTATTCATCTTCAACAATGCAAAAACAAAACAAAAAAAAAAACTTGAAAATAAAGAAAAACATTGCAATATAAGAGAAACACTAGTTCCGATTTGACCTTGAGTACAGGTAACATCTCAGTGAATCTGATCTTACATTTCCTTGCCTTCAGTTATGCAAACTCATCTATCACATCATCAAAATCAATAATTTTCCCTATATAGGCTTATTTGTACTTTGTTAATATATAATAGGCTATATAAAAACAATGGATTCTTCTCTTATGTTGGTGCAGCACTGTTTTGGCCATTAGTGTCACCTTCTTTAGAGGCTCTATGGTGTCACCTGGGGCGGCCCCCAATCCTTATGACGCCCCTGATAATGTGATCCTTTATTAACAATGTTTCGCCCACACTGGACTTTATCAAGTCACAAACAGATCTGTAGATGAATTGTTCATAGAACCGACAAGTTGATAAATTAGACACATGTACAACACTTGGGTGTCTTAATGAGGAATCGTTTCGCCACACAATGGGTTCATCAGTCCATACAAAGGAGAATGGTGAAGAACAGGAGGAGTTTGAGGTAATCAGTCCCTCAGCCTTGAGTCGATGTGGTCAGTCCATCAATCTTGAAAAGAATACAGCATATGTGTAGAGAAGTAGCTTATATACTGCAGGCAGGAGAGGTGCAGCAGTCGTAGGTGGTATTACATTTGTCCAATGTGGAAGTAGGTCGTGCACAAGGGTTAGGCAAGTGAAGAATTCCCTGTATTAACCCTTAAACGGTCCAAACAGATCGACGTTCAAATTCGTACTGCTACAAAAGTAGATCTACGTTTTTTTACATATTTTCAAATATAACAAAAAAAATGTAGATAAAAGTTTTTTTTTACACATTTTCAAATGTAAAACAAGAAAGAAGATCTACCTTTTTTTTCATACTTTCAAATGTTGAAAAAACGTATGTATATGTTTGGACCATTTAAGGGTTAAGATCTATCTGGGTGAAACATCGACACCATGCCTAACCCTTCTAGGGTAGGGTAGGTGCCTGAGCCCGAGCCTTTACCTCATAAGACTGTCATTCCCATTAGGCCCCTTGGGGCGGGGATGGCAGACCAGAGAGGCCTAGCTTGTGGCTAGGCCTGGGGACAGTTGGTCCCAAAGATGAGGAGGTACTTGTGCCTCCTCCCATGGGAGACTTAGGTCTCAGACACTCCCTAAAGAGGGAGCCAATGCCGGGCCACCACTTGGACAAGGCCCGGGCCGGGAGAATACCGGCTAATCTTTAACTAACTAACTCTGGGTGAAAGGTACGTGAGCATTTATAGGTTGGAGTCAGGTGGAGAATTCCCATGATGACACTCTTCAGGTCGCTTCTTCTATCTAGGCTTTTATCAAGGCAGGTGAAATTGCTGACCTAAAAAACTTACAGAGAACCTTCACGGCACACATAACTGAGATAAAACACCTCAATTACTGGAAGCGCTTGAAGTTCCTAGACCTGTACTCCCTGGAATGCAGGCGGGAGAGATACATGATTATATACACCTGGAAAATCCTAGAGGGACTAGTACCAAACTTGCACACGAAAATCACTCACTACGAAAGCAAAAGACTTGGCAGACGATGCAACATCCCCCCAATGAAAAGCAGGGGTGTCACTAGCACGTTAAGAGACCATACAATAAGTGTCAGGGGCCCTAGACTGTTCAACTGCCTCCCAGCATAGACCTCTGGCTGTCTTCAAGCAGGCACTTGTCCAGCACCTAAAGTCGGTACCTGACCAGCCGGGCTGTGGTTCATATGTAAAGTAAAAGGACACAAGTGCAACTAATGTGACATTTTATTGTGGCAACGTTTCACTCTCCAGGAGCTTTAAGCCGTTACCATAAAATGTCACATTAGTTGCACTTGTGTCCTTTTACTTTACACATTCTCGGTAATTCTAGCAATTTTACTACAATGTGGTTCATATGTTGGATTGCGTGCAGCCAGCAGTAACAGCCTGGGTGATCAGGCCCTGATCCACCATGAGGCCTAGTCACAGACCGGGCCCCGGGGGCGTTGACCCCCGGAACTGTCTCCAGGTAAACTCCAGGTATGTGACAATCTTCTGAGTAGGGTGATGGAGTCTTGGACCTTGGGTAGCTTTAGAACGAGATTAGACAAGTAGATGAGTAGACCTTCAGTGTTCCTCCATTCTTATGTTCTTATGTGGGATAGCGATGAAGAAGTTTCTTGGCGAGGGGTTCAGCTATGTTATAGAAGCCCTTGTTCTGGTTGAAGTTGTTGGATGTACAGATGTTCAGAAAACTCTAGAACTGCAGACACATTCATCACTTTCAAAACTACAATTAGAAAACATCTTATCTCCCTGATCCACCCCGACAACTAACTACATGATAACCACCTGGTGGTTCACAATTACACTCACTCACCCACTGACTATAAACCCCAAAAAAATACAAAATAAAAAACCTTAAAATAATAAATCCAAAACTATTCATAAATTTGCCTATTTTAAACCCCCCCCAATTGGGACCCCTTGTTTTGTCCCCAAAACAAAGCATTCAATTGTAAACTCAAAAATTAGATGTAGTCATTGCCTTTTTACTATAATCGGAAAGGTTTAAGGGTTAAAAATTTAATTAAGTCTCCTCGAAACCCAAGCCAGCAAAGGTTTCCCTAGGGGCCCCCCCTCTGAAATTTAGTTTTTTTATAACATGTAAACCACACAAAAACCCAAAAAGAAAATTTTTTCGTCCTCGGGCCCTTGAGTAGAGAGGACGTGTGCTGCTGCAAACCCCCTGGGGGTTGACGGGGGTGCAGAAATATTTTCACAAAGGGCCCCGGCTTGTCGCCGGAGAGCCCAATACGTCGGGTTTTAATTAACCAGGGGAGCTATCACTGGCCGTTTTTGGGAGCTACTTCTCCCCACAAAAATTTAGAACACCTACGGCGTAGCTCTAAGAGATTTGGGGATTGTTTTAAAGGGCACGAAGAGGTTTTTTTTAAAAAATTTCCCAATTCGACAGTATGTATGAGACAGGGGTTTAAACCAAGTTTCAGGAATGGCCATCCCTGGAATCATGCTGCCCAGGGTGAGGAGGGCATGATGTATCAATTTTACTTTCATTTTTGGGTAAAGATCGGGAAAATTTTCCCTTTTTGAGGGGGAAATGCAACTCAAAAAGGTTTGCCATGATTAAATATGGGACGGTACCCACGGTTACTCCCGGGAAGAGGGGCAGCGGGAAACGTATAGGGGAATCCCTTGGGGTACGTACCTGCAAAATCGTAGGGCCCACCCTATCCCGTCGTATGTGGTGATGGAAGAATTCAAAACCCAAGGTTTTTGTGACAAACGCGGGGGGCAACGACGCATTTCTTTTTGTGTGGGTCGTAAACACCGGGGCCAGCGAAAATGGGGTAGGGGACGTGGAAAACAACGCCCCTGCAACAACGAAAAAAACGTAGGGGTGAGGAGATGGAGCAAAAACCCGCCTTTTTCAAAACACTAAACCCGCGATTTCGTAAAGGATTGAGGGGTTTGAAAGGCAGGGAAGATGGCAGGTGCTACGAGTGGGGGGGCCCCCCCTTCCCTTTGGGACGGGGTTCAGGCTTGGGGGAGATCATCCCCAAAGGGAAATATAGCAAGGGGGAAGCATTGACGACGTTGTGGATTTTTTCGGGCACGGGGGGCCGTATCAGAAGAAGGCACGACCCTGGATTTTGGGGATATTATGGAGGACGGAGGGGGGGAAGGTAGTTCGTCCTAAGGTGTTTGGAAAAGGGCTGTTTTGTGGGTTTGAATAGGGTGGGGGTTTTGGGGTTCTTCAAAGGGATGGCTTGATGACAAGAGCGGTCGACGGTACACGCGAAAGCGCGCACCCTTTGGTTTTAAATGTTCAATGAAGTGCTTACCCCCGCACAACTTTCGGGAAAGAAAAAAGGGGGGAAAGTCACGCAGAGGGGTTCAAAAGCACTCGGGGACAGGGATCGAGTAAGAGTGCACAAAAAGGGGGGGGGGGGGAAATAAGAGTAAATGAGGCAAATCAGGTGAAAAAAAGGTTGTGTCAAGGGGGAAACCCCCTTTGTCGGTTTTAAGGCTTGAAAATTGAAAAAAACCAAGGTTTGGGGTCCCCAGAAAAAGTGTGAGTGGTTTAGGGATTTTTTTGGAGCGCATGGTTTTGGGACGTGGTGCCTTGCAGGACTAATTAAAGACAGGGTTTGGGGGTGAAGGTGGGGGGGATATAAGGTTTTAATTTTGGGAACATGCGGTAAAGATTGAAAGGCGGTTGGTTTAAAATTGGAAAAGGGAAAAATTTAGCCCTTTGGGTTTTGCCCGGGCATTGTGAAGGGGGGAGGGGAGGGTGATACGTGTGGAGGGAAATTTGGGGTCAGGTACAGAGGGAACTTGGGGGTTTTGTGTAGGGACCGGCAGGGGGAGACTACGCGTAAAATAAAATTTTTTGAGGGACGTGTGGTTTACTCCCTTGCGTGGTTTTTCCCCGGGGTAGCCGTGATAGGAGGTGATTGGAACTGGTAAAAAAAAAAGGCGAAAGGGAAAAGGGGAAACCGGGGGGGGCGGGGCATTGAAATGGGAACTTTGGAGAATTTTTTATCAGGGGGGGTTTAAAAATCGATATCTGGGGGGGGGGGGTAGAGCATACATTTATTAGCGTGGGAAAGCTGTTTAGGCTCAAATCGTTTTTTACGTCCCCAAAAGGGCCCAAGTAATACATGGGGGAGGGGTTTTTGGGAATGTGGTATTTTCTGATCATGGGGGTGTTAGGGGTTTTGGGGTTGGGGGGGGTTTTCCCAAACCAAAGGGGTAGGGGATTTTGGAAGTTAAATGAAAAAAGTTGCTGCATGAAGAAGAAAAATAACGGGTTTTTAAAACAGTTTTGGGGGGGGTTGGAGGCAAAAGCCCCCGGGAAAGGTGTCTGGTTAGATGGGGGGGACCGGTGGGGGAAATAAGGTTTTAAGGATTTTTATGTATTTGGGGAGGGAAATAATAGGTTAAAGTAGGGGTTTTTCAACCCTTACCCTTGAGGGCATTTGGAGGGCGGGCCTACAAAAGGGGGAAAGGGTTTTTCCCCCGGTGGGAGATATTGAGGTTTAAGGAGAGCTTAGGGATTGCAAAATAAAAGATTTAAAGGGTTTGCACGCGTTTTGGGGGGTTGGGGGGGGTTTTTAGGGGGTGATGGGCCATGGGCGTGTGTATTGGGGGGAACAGCGTAAAGGAGGGGCGGCAAACGGAGATAGGGGTTTTAACTGTTCAGGGGGGGGAAAGGGAGGGTATAGGGAAGGGCGATTGATGTCGACTAAAGGTTTGATTTAAATTTCTTATGTATGGTTTGGGTCATATCACAACAGGGGTATACGAGATGATGTTTTAAAGGGAAATGGGGGTTTAAGTCAACGACTTGAGGGTAGAGATGGGGAGACTTTGGAAGGACAATTAGGGAAGGGGGAAATTTGGGGAAAAGCTAAAAGAAAGGTAAAAATTTTGGGTTTAAGGGCCCCGGGTTTTGTGGGACGGGTTCCCCCCTAATGTTTTTATTTAAAAATTTTGGAAGAATTGGGAGTTTTTTAAAGTCAGATTTTTCCCAATGTAATAAAGGAAAAGGTTTTTTTTTTTGGGAAATTTGGGTAAAGAAGCAAAGGACTGCTGTTGTTGAATTATTTGGCCGAAGGGTGGACAGACCCCACGGTAGAAGATTACCGTGCAAAAACGCTTATGTGCGGTGATTATAAGTTTTTGAAAGGGAAATTAGGGAACAGAATAAAAACAGGTTTTAGGTAAAGTAATTGATAGAGACCAAAATGGCCTTTCCGGGGGATCAATGTATGAAGGGCAAAGGATTATTAAGGGGGGGTTTTTTGAGCATAGGGGGGAGAGGGGAGGGGGTGTTTTTGGGTCTGGATTTTGGGGAAACTGCTTATGAAGCGTAGAAAAGGGGTGCATTAAGGAGTTTTTGCGTTGGTTTGGGTTTCGGGGGGGGAAAAATTTTTTCTTGGGGAAAAACTTTGTATCTGGGGGCCCGTTTAAAAATTCAGGGTTTAAAGGACGACTAGGTGATAGCATACAGATGGGAAGGGGTTTGCGACAGGGAAGTTTCCCTGTCGCAAATTTTGTTTTAATTTTTCAGGGAAACCCTTTTTTAGGGAATTTTTGGTTTGGGGTAAGGCAGAGCGAGGGGTTTTGGTTTTTCACGAGAAGGGGAACGGGTTTTAGTGGGTTCGTGGGGTGATAAAGACTGTCCTTTGGGGAGGGAAGTGAGGGAAATTTTCATAAAGGGAGGGGAAAGGGGGATAGGGGCGTTTTTTTGGGGAGGCTACGGGGGTGAAAAAAAATTATAAATCCAAGTTTTGGCTAGGGAAGGTCAAAATTTTGGCTTTAGGGGGGATGCGGGTAATCCTTTTGGAAAATGGGAAATTCTCAAGAAAGGGTGGGCCAAAAGCGCTTGGCCCCCCACCCTGGAATGGTTTTTATAAAAGGGGGTTTGAAAGGGCCCATGGCAAAATTTACAAAAGGGGTTTTTAAAAAAAAATTCACGAATGGTAGTTTTAAAGAAATTTGGGGGGGGTTTTGGGGCAAAATTTAACGGGGGTTTAATCAAAGGGGTTTAATCAGTAAATTCCGTTTATAGGGGGGAAATTATTGGGAAAAGTGGTGGGGCCTTTCCCTTTTGCCCCCGGGGGGGCCGGGTTTCCAAATTGGGAAAATATTTAGGGTTTTTAAAAGGGGTTTTTTTGGGGGATGGGGGGGGGGGGGGGGCCTTTTGGCTTCCCGTTAGCCAAGGGGGGGGTGGGGGGTTTAAAATTTTTTGGGGGGAAAATTATTTTGAAAGGGGGGTTCCGAAAAAAAAGGGGGTTTTTTGGAGGGGGGGGGTGGGGGGGGGAGGGCCCCCTTTAAAGGGCTGGAAAAGGAAAAATGAAAAAAAGGGGGTAGGGGGTAAGGGTTTTTATTTTTTGGGTTTGGGGGGTTAATTTTGGGGATTTAAATGGGGGGGAAGGGGATTTGGGGAAACCCCTTTTTAAATTTGAAAGGGCTTGTTTAAAGGGGGGGGGGTTGGGGTTGTTGGGGGGGGAAAAGGGGTTATTTTTATTCAGGGGTTCTTTTAAAGTTTTAAAAAATAGGTGGGTGGGGGGTTAGAGGGGGTTTTTTTTGGGTTTTTCCCTTGGGGTTGTTTTATTTTTAAAATATTAATGGGGGGGGGGCGAGGAAAAAGGTTGTTGGGCCAAAAAATTATTTCAAAAATGGAATTTGGGGGTTTTAAAAAGGGGGGTGGGGCGGGATTTAAGGGGGTTAGGTTAGTTTGGGTTTTTTTTTTTTAAAAAAAAAAAGGGATGAAAAATTTTAAGGGGGGTCAAAAAATAAAAGGGGGGTTGCGGGCGGGCTTTAAAATTTTCTGAAGGTTTTGGACATTGGTTTGGTTTTAATTTTGGGGGGTTTAGCGGGTGTGTTGGGTTTTGTTTGGTATTTTTTAATAAATAAGCTTCTTTTGTGATGGGTTTTGGGCGGGGTAGTTGTGCAAGATTTGTTTTTTTTCATTGTTTTTTTAGAAGGGATTGAATATAATTTGTAAAATAGTGTTGTTGCACACATTGTGTGTATGTTTTGGGGAGGGTACATTTTCACAGTTTTGTGTGTTTTTAAGGGTTTTAGGTGACACAAGGCAGGGTCTAATATTTTGGTTTTTTTTTTTTTGTCCCCCAAATTTGGGTTTTACAAAGATAAAACTGTGGTGTAAAGTGTGTGAAAGGGTTTTTAAAGGGATTTTAACATGCTTGTTGTATGTTCCCTTTTCGATTAAATTTTTTTAAAATTTTCATTTCAAAGTACTTTTTTAAGGGATTATACCCAATTGGGTATTGTTCTTTGCCCTTTGAAAATGGTTTTTTTTTTTGGGTTTGTTTTGTTCTAGGTTTTTTTATTTTTAAGAGTCCTTAACTGTCAGCAAACCCCGATATAGGGGTTTTTTATGCAAAGTTCTTTTAAAGTTTAAATTTTTGGTGTTGGTAACCCGATATACTAGCCAGTTTTTTAGACGCTTCCTTTTGTGTCTGAATTTTTTTATACGGGGTTTTTTGTAAAATGTAATTTCGGTTTTAAGCTGTTTTCCCCTTTTTATGTTTAAATTTTTTTTTTGGTATATGGGGTAAGAAAGTAGAATTTTTCTAGTGGATTTGAGGTTTGAGAAACCATACTGTTTCCTTTTTTTTTTTAATTTTTTTTTATACTGTATTGGTTATAAATAAAATATAAAAAAAAAAAAAATACCCAAAACCTGTAAAACCCCCCCACTGAAAAACCCCCAAGAGAATAAACTTAATTGAATGAACTGAATTGAATAAGGGGTGATTCCCCGGAATTTTTCGGTTTTTGAGTGTTTCTTCTCTGGGGAAAAAGTCTTGCGTTTCGTAGTTTATTAAAAAAGGGTTGTGTGAATTTCGGTTTTTGAACCCAGGCATTCCTTAAATTTTAAACAGACCTGCCTGCATACTGGGTCTGAAATACGTGGGTTTGGAGATCCTGGATGTTTTGTCCACGTATAATTTTCTGCGTCAAATTTCAAGGGAATTTTGTTACCCCCCGTAACAGACAGGACAAGCTTCAGTCCTCTCCAAGGGTATACATAATCCTTTGTAATGACTGCAGCAAATTATACGTGGGCAAAATATCCAGAGATCTCCAAACACGTATTTCCAAACAAACACCAGTACGCAGGCAGATCTGACGATTTAAGGAATGCCTGTGTTCAACACCGAAATTCACACAACCACAATCGCTTGTTCTCTCTAGGCTGGAATACTATTGTACACTAATGACCCCCTTCAAGGCTTACCTGCAGTTTACCTGGAGAGAGTTCCGGGGGTCAATGCCCCCACGGCCCGGTCTATGACTAGACCTCCTGATGGATCAGAGCCTGATCAACCAGGCTGTTACTGCTGGCTGCACGCAATCCAACGTACGAGTCACAGTCCGGCTGGTCAGGTACCGACTTTAGGTGCTTGTCCAGTGCCTGTTTGAAGACAGCCAGGGGTTTATTGGTAATCTCTCTTATGTATGCTGGGAAGCAGTTGAACAGTCTCGGGCCCCTAAAATGAAATGAAATGAAATGAAAATGAATTCTGACACTTATTGTATTGTCTCTTAACGTGCTAGTGACACCCCTGCTTCTCATTGGGGGGATGTTGCATCGTCTGCCGAGTCTTTTGCTTTTGTTGTGAGTGATTTTCGTGTGCAAGTTCGGAAATAGTCCCTCTAGGATTTTCCAGGTGTATATAATCATGTATCTCTCCCGCCTGCGTTCCAGGGAATACAGGTTCAGAAACTTCAATTGCTCCCAGTAATTGAGGTGTTTTATCTCCGTTATGCGCGCCATGAAGGTTCTCTACATTTTCCAGGTCAGCAATTTCACCTGCCTTGAAAGGTGCTGTTAATGTGCAGTAATATTCCAGCCTAGATAGAACAAGCGACCTGAAGAGTGTCATCATGGGCTTGGTCTCCCTAGTTTTGAAGGTTCTCATTATCCATCCTGTCATTTTTCTAGCAAATGCAATTGATACAATGTTATGGTCCTTGAAGGTGAGATCCTCCGACATGATCACTCCCAGGTCTTTGACGTTGGTTTTTCGCTCTATTTTGTGGCCAGAATTTGTTTTGTACTCTGATGAAGTTTTAATTTCCTCATGTTTACCATATCGGAGTAATTGAAATTTCTCATCGTGTAACTTCATATTGTTTTCTGCAGTCCACTGAAAGATTTGGTTGATGTCCGCCTGGAGCCTTGCAGTATCTGCAATGGAAGACACTGTCATGCAGATTCGGGTGTCATCTGCAAAGGAAGACACGGTGCTGTGGCTGACATCCTTGTCTATGTCAGATATGAGGATGAGAAACAAGATGGGAGCGAGTACTGTGCCTTGTTGAACAAAACTTTTCACCGTAGCCGCCTCAGACTTTACTCTGTTGACTACTACTCTTTGTGTTCTGTTTGTGAGGAAATTATAGATCCATCTACCAACTTTTCCTGTTATTCCTTTAGCATGCATTTTGTGCGCTATTACGCCATGGTCACACTTGTCGAAGGCTTTTGCAAAGTCTGTACATATTACATCTGCATTCTTTTTGTCTTCTAGTGCATCTAGGACCTGGTCGTAGTGATCCAGTAGCTGAGACAGGCAGGAGCGACCTGCTCTAAACCCATGTTGCCCTGGGTTGTGTAACTGATGGGTATCTAGATGGGAGGCGATCTTGCTTCAAAGATTTTTATGATATGGAATGTTAGTGCTATCGGTCTGTAGTTCTTTGCTATTGCTTTACTGCCCCCTTCGTGGAGTGGGGCTATGTCTGTTGTTTTTAGTAACTGTGGGACGAGCCCCATGTCCATGCTAGGGGCTTCTTGCAGTTCTTGATGAACACGGAGTTCCATGAGTCTGGCTCTGGGGCAGATTGCATGGGCATGTCATTTATCGTCTGTTCGAAGTCATTTGGCGTCAGGATAATATCAGATAGGCTTGTGTTAACCAAATTCTGTGGCTCTCTCATAAAAATTCATTCTGATCTTCCACTCTCAGTCTGGTTAGCGGCCTGCTATAAACTGAGTCATATTGGGACTTGAGTAGCTCACTCATTTCCTTGCTGTCATCTGTGTAGGACCCATCTTGTTTAAGTAGGGGTCCAATACTGGACGTTGTTCTCGACTTTGATTTGGCATAGGAAAAGAAAAACTTCGGGTTTCTTTCGATTTCATTTATGGCTTTTAGTTCTTCCCACGATTCCTGACTCCTATAAGATTCCTTTAGCTTAAGTTCGATGTTTGTTATTTCTCTGACCAGTGACTCCCTACGCATTTCCGATATATTGACCTCTTTTAGCCGCTCTGTTATTCTTTTCCATCGCTTGTAAAGGGAGCGCCTGTCTCTTTCTATTTTACATCTACTCCTCCTTTTTCTTAAAGGAATAAGCCTTGAGCATATATCGAGTGTCACCGAGTTAATCTGTTCTAGGCATAAGTTGGGGCCTGTGTTGCTTAGTCTATCTTCTCAGCTTATATCGTTTAGGACTTTGTTTACTGGGTCCCACTTTATGTTCTTGTTATTGAAGTTGAATTTCGTGAATGCTCCCTCGTGACTAATCTCACTATGTTGGACTGGGGCTCCGCGCATACATGTCTGAACCTCGATTATGTTGTGATCAGAGTATATTGATTTTGATATGGTGACATTTCTTATCAGATCATCATTGTTAGTGAAGATGAGGTCTAGTGTATTCTCCAGTCTAGTAGGCTCTATTATTTGCTGGTTTAAGTTGAATTTTGTGCAGAGATTTAAAAGCTCGTGTGTGTGTGAGTTCTCGTCAGAGCTGCCTCCTGGTGTTATCACTGCAACATTATTTGCTATATTCCTCCATTTTAGGTGCCTTAAGTTGAAATCCCACAGGAGCACGATGTTGGGGGCAGGAGCTGGAAAATTTTCCAGTGGTCAATTTTTTACAGCTGTTCCTGGAATTGCTGGGATGTTGCATCCGGAGGCTTGTAGACTACTACAATGACTAGGTTTTGGTTATCGGTCTTTACTGTTAAAACTTCCACTACATCATTTGAGGCATTAAGCAGTTCTGTGCAAACAAGTGACTCAGCAATATACAGGCCAACCCCCTCCTTTTGCCTGTTCACTCTGTCGCATCTGTATAGGTTGTAACCTGGGATCCATGTTTCTTTGTCCAAGTGATCCTTTATGTGGGTCTCTGTGAAAGCCGCAAACATTGCATTTGCCTCTGCAAGCAGTCCACGGATGAAAGGTATTGTGTTGTTCGTTTATGGCTTTAGACCCTGTGTATTTGCAAAGAAGAATGTCATCGGGCTGGTGGTATTGGTGGTACTGGGGGACGACTTTTTTTTCCGGCACTAGTATCTGTATCTGTTGGTTTGGAGTGGAGGCCATCGACTGTGGTTCTACTCCAGAAATGACTGGATTTGGTGTACGATTTCTGCCATTTCCTCCAGTTTTTTT
>NC_069406.1:5310450-5325450 GCF_026875155.1 Cherax quadricarinatus | reverse complement strand
CAAACAGACACACATCGGAGTCTATTCCTTCCGTCATGTCGTTCACAAATGTGTGTGTGTGTGCGTGTGTGTACTCACCTAGTTGTAATCAATTAGTTGAGGTTGCAAGGGTCGAGTCCAAGCTCCTGGCCCCGCCTCTTCACTGGTCGCTACTAGGTCACTCTCCCTGAGTCGTGAGCTTCATCATACCTCTGCTTAAAGCTATGTATGGATCCCGCCTCCACTGCATCGCTTCCCAAACTATTCCACTTCCTGACTACTCTGTGACTGAAGAAATATTTCCTAACATCCCTCTGATTCATCTGTGCCTTCAACTTCCAACTGTTTCCCCTTGTTGCTGTGTCCCATCTATGGAACATTCTGTCTTTGTCCACCTTGTCAATCCCTCTCAGTATTTTGTATGTCGTTATCATGTCCCCCCTATCTCTCCTGTCCTCCAGTGTCGTCAGGTCGATTTCCCTTAATCTCTCCTCGTAGGACATACCCCTTAGCTCTGGGATTAGTCTTGTTGCAAACCTTTGTACATTCTCTAGTTTCTTTACGTGCTTGGCTAGGTGTGGGTTCCAAACTGGTGCCGCATACTCCAATATGGGCCTAACGTACACGTACATGGTGTGTGTGTGTGTGTGTGTGTGTGTGTGTGTGTGTACTCACCTATATGTACTCACCTATATGTGGTTGCAGGGGTCGAGTCATAGCTCTTAGCCCCGCCTCTTCACTGGTCGATACTAATTCACTCTCTCCCTGCTCCATGATATTTGTCATACCTCTTCTTAAAGCTATTTATGGAACTTGCTTCCACTACTTCACTCTCCAGATTATTCCAGTTCCTGACAACTCTAAGACTTAAGAAATACTTCCTAACATCCCTATGACTCATCTGGGTTTTCAGTTTCCAATTGTGTCCCCGTGTTTCTGTATCCCATCTTTGAAACATTCGATCCTTGTCCAAGTTATCAATGCCTCTTAATATTTTATACGTTGTTATCATGTCCCCTCTATCCCTCCTATCCTCTAGTGTTATTAGGTTGAGTTCCCTTAACCTCTCCTCATAAGACATACCCCTCAGTTCCGGGACTAATCGTGTTGCAAATTTTTGCACTTTCTCCAATTTCTCGACGTGTTTGACTAAGTGAGGGTTCCATACTGGCGCTGCATATTCCAGTATAGGCCTTACGTACATTGTGTACAGTGTCGTGAATGACTCCTTACTCAGATGTCTAAACGCCAATCTCAGGTTTGCCAGTCTCCCATATGCTGCAGCAGTTATTTGATTGATGTGTGCCTCAGGGGACATGTTCGTTATAATGCTTATCCCAAGATCCTTTTCTTTAACTGACGTTTCAGCTATTGGTTTCCTAACCTGTACTCCGTCTGCGGTCTTCTGTGCCCTTCCCCAATCTTCATGACCTTACACTTACTGGGGTTAAACTCCAGGAGCCATTTGTCGGACCATACTTGTAGTTCGTCCAGATCCCCTTGTAATCTTAACTGGTCCTCTCCCACTTGTATTCTCCTCATCAGTTTCACATCATCAGCGAACAGTGACACTTCTGAATCTATTCCTTCCACCATGTCATTCACGTATACAAGAAACAGCACCGGGCCTAGGACTGAACCTTGTGGAACCCCACTCGACACATTCGCCCACTCCGACGCTTCAGCACGTACCAACACACGTTGTTTCCTTCCTGTCAGGTATTCCCTGATCCATTTCAGTACTTTCCCAATTATTCCTGCCTGCTCCTCTAATTTTTGCACCAGTCTCTTGTGTGGTACTGTGTCAAAAGCCTTCTTGCAATCTAAAAAGATGCAATCTACCCATCCCTCTCTCTCCTGTCTTACTTCTGTTACCTTATCGTAGAACTCAAGTAAATTTGTGACACAGGATTTCCCATCTCTGAAGCCGTGCTGACTGTCATGTATGAGCCCAATCTTTTCAATGTGTTCCACTACTTTTCTCCTGATAACCTTTTCCATGACTTTACGTACTATACAAGTCAGTGACACTGGTCTGTTTTTTTTATATATTTTATTTAAAAACACAATACACAATCATACATGTAGGCAATGTAAACAAAGAAACGTAACCATTATATATAACAACAAAAAAGCTTCACATTCCCTACCTTAGCACTAAACTTATACATAAGAAAACACACGTTCACCTAAAAAAGTTTGATGCCCCCCCAAAAAAAAACAACCAGCACACATAACATACATTTAACTAAACTAAAGACAGCCCACATCTTCAAATACAGGTGGGTTTATTATATCCAAAAGTGCAGCCATAACCTTTCAACACAATATGCAATATAACCCAAAGAATGTCACACGTATTTACATTGTACATAAAACTGCATGTACAAAGACATTCTCAATAATTTAAAAATTCTTTACACACTTATTATTATTGTATATTAAACTTCATATACAAAGACATAATACAGAACACCTCAAAAAAACGAATCAAATAAAGGTTAGAAAATAACAATCTCCACACCTCACCACAGAAAAACTAAACACATTATAATATAACAAATGACTCGTCCCACCTTACTCTCCATACACTACATTCATCCCACAAGCGAACAAACACTACATCATCCCACAAGCGAACTTACACAATCACGTATATTTAATAATATTCTTCAAATATAATTTCCATTTTTAAGTAACAAACTTCTCATACCATACAATAAAATATACATAGTCATTACTATTAAACAATAACTTAAACAAGTACTATATTCTCATTCTACAGACCACAGCATTTCTTGCATCACCATCCTAACCCTACTTAACACAATGTACATGAACACATCCTTATATACCCATTACTCGTCAATAATATTCATTGATCTTCACCGAATACTAATTATACAACCCATACTGAGGACATGACGAAAACTCTCTCTTACATACTGCTATATACACTTGATGTATGATAAAAATCACACACATTACATTATCTCATTATTAGCAGTACATTTGGTACACAGATATATATTTATCACGCCCGCATGTCCTTTGCTTTGATGCAACCACCATTCCTGATAATACATTACAACATACTCCAAATTGAACTTATCCATTACATACATCAGTAAACCAGCCTGAGTATGACCGTATACTTTTCACATTCACACAATTATTGCTCATTTCCATGTCCATAAAAATCTGAACAACTTTTCCCATAAGAACCACCACAAACTTACTTAAAACACACCCCACAACTATGCTGCAAATTCACACCATATCAAGGAACTCCTCATACGTTCCCAAATTCTGAGACGAGCCCGGTGCAACCCCTGAATTCCTAACGCACCCCCCCCCCTTTTTTTTTTCACTCCGCCAACAAACCTCTGACATTCAAACTTCGATATCCTTCAGGAAAAGCCCTTTCCCATCTACTTCCGTATATCCCCCTATTACGACTAAGTGTTTTGTACATTGTCGCCACCAAGACCTTCTTTCGCACCACCCAATCCCCATTACCCCTCATGGCCCATGATACGAAAACAAAATCCGCTATGATGTACACCAACGCACGCTGCACAGACTCTTCCACACCTCCCACATCTAAACTCAATGCCCTTAATACCGACATCCCTCCCCCACCCACCCTCCTCAAAACCCCACCCATCCACTCCCATATACACTCCAATTTTTTGCAAAAATATACTACATGAAAAGCTGTCTCCCTATCCCCACACACCCTACATACGTCCTCCACCATCAACCCTCTCTCCCTAAGCACCACACCAGACGGCAGTATGCCATGAAGGAAACGAAACATTACCTCCCTCACTCTTGGTCTGATTCGCACCAACCGCAACCTTACCCAAATGTCTCCCCATGCATACATTGGGTATATGCCCTCAACATTCGCAATCACCCTCACCCCTACAGCACGCTCCAGAACACCCACCCATATCCTAGACGGATCTCTAACATACAATAAAGCTCGCAGCACATCCTCACTCTCTTTCATCTCTGATCCTACCCACCACCTTCGTGCCTCCTCATATAATGCTTGCACACCCTTTCCCACACGACCTTCCACTCGGAGAAACCCCCTCTTCAAATATATACACTTTACCCTTAATATATATCTATTAAACCCAATCCATCTTTGTCGACCGGTGGCATAGCAACACTCCTACCCAACCAGTCACACCCAGAACCCCATATATAACGAAAAACCTTCTTTAGCATTCTTGTTATGTCCGGTCCTACCAATGGATATACTGCTGCCACATGCCAGACCATACTATATAACATAACATTCACCACTATTACACGTTGATGTATCGTCAAATGCATGGGTCTCAAAACATTTAACCTACCTACCAACCTACCCACTGCCCTCCCAGAATTAACCATCCGTGCCTCCCCGGCATTCCCCATATAAACTATCCCACACACCTATAGTCTATCCACCACGACACCAATGCGCAGCTTTTTCCCATCTCGCCCTCCCTACCCAATTCCCTAAGACCAATAATTTAGATTTCTCCACATTCACTCTTATACCTGTAACTCCTTCAAAACCACCAATCACACCCTCCACCTCATGTAAACTTTCCTCCCTTCTCACTAGAATCGTTGTATCATCCACATACCCTATTATTCCCATCCCTCTATTCTCCACCCCACGATCCACCCCAAAACATCTCTCCACCGCCCTGTAAAAAGGGTCCTGTATACAAGCAAACAACAGTTGAGACAGAGGACAACCCTGCATTATGCCTCTACCCATTGAAACCCACTCTCCCAATTTCCCATTCACCTGCACACGTACACCTACCCTTTTATACAAAGTCTCAATCCTACGCACCATCTCCCCAAAACCCTGCCTCCGTAAGAAATGCCACAGTGCCTCTCGTTCTACGCAATCATACGCTGCCTGCCAATCCAATGCTAAGACACCTCCCCCCCTTTATTCTCCCCCTCCATACTTTCCACAAAATCTTTTATTATTCCATGCCCCTCATACATCGTCCTTCCAGGCACCCCATACTGACCTCTCGCAACTACTCTATCTATCACGCACTTCAGGCTGTTCCCCAAGATTTTTGCGAATATCTTATAATCAGCACAACGACAACACCCTGTAGTTCTGCACTGTAGTGGGCCTTCCACTTTTGGAATCAAAACTACTACTGCAGTACTCTGCAACTCACCCATCCTCCCCTCACTCTTCATCATATTCATCAGGTTCACCAAGAAATCCTTCAACACACTCCAATGTTTCACATAGAATTCAAAAGGTAACCCATCTATACCTGGTGCTTTACCTCTCGCCATATTCTCCAAAGCTCTCCATACCTCCCACTCTTCAATATCCCCTCCCAATGCCGTACGATCACTTCCACTCAGCACACAAGATACATTCTCTCCCAATCTCTCTAAATCCTCACCGTTCACTCCTACACTCCGCAAATATTTTCCAAACCAACTATCCAGAAAACCACTCATACCCTCAGTAGTTCGCAACTCCTGACCCTTCGTATACCCACCTAAGTTCTCATGTACTACCAACTTATCAATCTCCATTGCCAACCTACGCCTCCTGCTGGTCCCTTAACACACAGGCTGACGTCATGTCACCCCAAATCGCCTCCTCCAACCCACCATGCACCCTCGCCTCATCAAATCTCTCATTGTGCATGTCTCTTATCTGCCACTTTAACGCTTCAGTTTCCACCATTGGATACACACCTACCACAGCACCCCTATCATAATAACCCTGCAACCGCCCCTCTAAATACTGTTGAAGCCCATATGTCATCCATGCCTCATTCTTTCCCCTTCGCCTTCCCCTTATTGCCTTATCCTCCTCTTTGCAACCCCATCCCACCACCTGAATAAATTGCTTGCACTCCTACCCCCACCCCATAAGTCCTTCCACAAACTTTCAAAATCACCTCCCTCCACCCCCTCACCCAGTAGTCATACATTCAACTTCCAGTACCCCAAATATCTCTTAGGCAAACTGTCCCAAAGTAAATCAACATAAACTGCCCTATGATCTGAATAAACGACATTCACCATCTGCACCCGCGTCACCCTCACACCCCTTGTCACATACAACCTATCTAGTCGTGCAGCATAGACCATTCTATGAAATGTGTGCTCTATCTCGCAATCCCCTCCATCAACTATAACCCTCAATCCCACACCTCTCAATAGATCCCCTAAACCTGCCAAAAAACACCCTGCCCCCCTTGGTTTCACATCCTTCCCACGACACCACACAGTTCCAGTCGCCACCAACTATTGTCACTTAGTGGTAATGACTGCAAATAATATACCAATACATTATTTCACAAATTCATCCTTTACCCTTACATCATTCTCAGCCGGCACATACACACAAACTACTGCCATCCTCTCACCTCTCCACCACCCATCTATTCTTAACACACGACCTCCCCCCTCCTTCACTCCTAAGAACAACAAACGGGCTCGTCTCTCGGATCAGGATTCCCACCCCTCCCTTCATTCGCTCCAAATACATCACAAACACTTTGTACCCATCCACCTCCAATTCCCTTCCTAGCTTGAAATTATGTTTCTGCACAAAAACAATGTCTTTAGCATAACGCCTTAAAAATCCCTTTACCCACAGATGCTTCTCACTCGCACACAATCCATTAATATTCACTGTCATGCACGGGAAACCTACTTATGTGATTTCACCCTCTGCCCCATTTCACCTTTCACTGACATGCTACCAGTGTGTCTGCTTCTTCCACTTTTCTCTCCACTGCCCACTTGTGGCTTTCCCTGATCCAACACACGACCAGGCATACCTTTAGAGCTCGCACGCACCACATCAACTCACGGCTTTTTCCCCGGTCTCTGTGCCGGGGTCAAAACATCATCCGAGTCGGAATGTGTCGCCGCCCTCTTATGGTTGACACTCTCCGCATCCATTTCCAACTCACTGGATGCCTCCCTGTGAATCTCAGCATTCACCTCAATCACTTCCACCATTCCTGGCGAATCATCTGCCATATTCGCCAATCTTCCAAGTTGCTCATCTTCAATCTGAACAGGACTCCTCACCAACCTCACGTCGTCCGCAGAAACCTTCTTCTCAAAGGATTTTTCCTTCACGTTCACCAGTAGGCCTCCCTCTACCCGCACTTCACCACTCTGCACAGTTTTCCCGGTCTCCAAGGCAGATGCCTCACATCCCACTAACTGTGACAGTGACGGGCTGGTACCCACCAGTGGTAGCTCACACTCCACTTCCTCACTCCAGGAAGTGCCACTTCTATGTACAGGTGACTCATCAGCATGACCCGCCTCCGGTTCTAGCTCTTTCACCGTCACACTACCTAGTTCCTGTTTCCGCTGCCGTCTCCCACACTGGGCTGCCATATGGTCATATGCACCACATAACCTACAAGTCTTCTGCTGCCCAGCGTAGTACACCATTACATGCGTCCTAAATGCGTCCAGTATGACGTAAGACGGGATGGAATGCCTCAACGTCATCTTGAGCGTGAACGTACCATCCAGCAAGCCAGCGTACGCCCCATCCGTCCATTTACCAGCCGTAGCCAGGTGTACGGTTCCATACTGTTCAAACACATTCCTCAGGTCAGTCTCGTCCGCCTCAAATGGCACATTTCGTACTTTCACCCATGTGTAATGCCGAGACACATCGATGAGGCGAGCACGTATCGCTGAATTAACGTCCACACTCCCGTCCTGGTACTTATCAAGCAGCCGTTCATACACTCCAGCTGATCTCAACTTGACGAAAATACGATAGGCACCATTTAGCGCCACACCATACAGTTCTTGATCCGCAACACCATAGGTGTCACGGATAATTTGCGGTAAAAGCACTTGCGCAGACTGAGGCGTTATTGCACCATGCACAAATTCAATGCACACCATGTGAACACGCCTTCTCACAGACAGTGCCATGTTGTGAAAATATAAGTCTCCTCCAATGGCCAGCAGAGGGCAGGAGTCACACGTCCGCACTCTGCTCAGGTCAAGTGGCGAGTGACACTGGTCTGTAGTTTAATGCTACCTGTCTGTCCCCTTTCTTAATAATTGGAACTACATGTGCTGTCTTCCACGCCTCAGGTAACTGCCCTGTTTCGATAGATTTACTGAAGATTGCTGCTAATGGCACACATAGTTCCTCTGCTTCCTCTCTCAGTATCCATGGAGATATGTTATCTGGGCCCACTGCCTTTGAGGTATCGAGTTCGTCTAGCGGTTTCTTCACCTCTACCTTGGTTATGTGTACTGTGTCCAGCGCCTGCTGGTGCATCCTATCTCCACAGTTGTATGGAAGCATTCCTGACTATTGTGAATACTTCTCTAAATCTTTTTAGTTCATCACATACTTCTTGGTCACTCTTCGTGAACTCCCCACCTTCTTTCCTCAGCCTGATTACCTGGTCCTTGACTGTTGTTTTTCTCCTAATGTGACTGTATAACAAGTTTGGTTCAGATTTGGCTTTTGATGCTATGTCGTTCTCGTATTGCCTCTGGGCCTCTCTCTTTATCCTTGCATATTCGTTTCTGGTTCTTCTGCTCAGCTCCTTGTTTTCTTGAGTCATTTGCCTTCTTTACCTTTTCCATGCTCTCGCACACTTGGCTTTGGCCTCTTTACACCTCCAATTAAACCATGGGCTTCACTCTGGTCTTACCATTTTTTCTGTTGCCCTTTGGTATGAACCTTTCCTCTGCCTCCCTGCACTTAGTGGTTACTATTTCCATCATTTCATTTACTCTCTTTCAATCTAGTTCTTTCCCACTTAACTTCATGCAGGAAACTTCTCATTCCTATGTAGTCCCTTTTTTGAAGTTTGGTTTCTCTCTTTGTACTCGTGCTGCTGCATTCTCCACTGTTAACTCAACAAGATATTCAAAACTCAGGACACCATGATCACTAGCGCCAAGGGGTCTTTCGTGGGTGATATCCCTTATGTCTGAACTATTCAAGGTGAATATGAGATCCAGCCTTGCTGCAACATCATCTCCTCTCTCTCTGGTTGTATCACTAACATGTTGATGCATAAAGTTCTCCAATACAGTTTCCAACATCTTAGCCCTCCATGTTTCTGGTCCCCCATGTGGCTCTAGGTTTTACCAGTCAATCTCTTTATGATTGAAATCCCTCATTATAAGCAATTTTGTCCTACCCATATGAGCCCTCCTGGCCACTCCACTGTTTCCATTACGAATCCCTTGTAAGGATACCTCATTATCAGACCAAATTATAGTGTCGCTAATATTTATCTCCTGCAGCTTATTTCTTATATAATTAGCTAATTTGACACCTACATAAATGGCTGTTAATTCTAACTGAGGTAAAGTACGTGATTTAATTGGAGACACTTTAGCCTTAGACATAACAAGAGAAATAACACTATTACATTGAAGGTAAGCAACTGCACCATATGAAAATTTTGAAGCATCACAAAAAATGTAGAGAACATTTTTCCCATTTGGATTGGCCACTTGGCGTGGGAACTCCAACATTGGAATTTTCTCATAATCACCAATTAATTCATCCCACCTGTTAATGAATTCCTCAGGTAGATTTTCACCTCATGCACTTTTCAAGGGTTTCCATGCTTTCTGAAAATTTAAAATTTCCCTCTTATAGAAAGGGGTGACCCCACACCTAGTGGTCAAAACATTTGGAAATTTGGGCAAGCAAACCCCTTTTAAAGTTAACTTATTGGCCCTATTTGTAAAAAATAGATTTTATCTTTAAAAAAAATCTCTGTCAAGTTTTTTCCCAAATTACTTTTATTACTTTTTAGCACTTCATCTCCAGGGAAAAAACTTGCTTTTTTTTTCCTTTAATTTGACAAAATTAACATTCCATTCCCTCAGAGGCATTTTTGCACTTTGCATTATTTTTTTAACCTTTTCATAAGCCCTTAACATTTTCCTCTCATTGACGTCAAAACCCGGGAAATTGTCCACAAAAAAATTTGTTTTGCTCTTTAAAAATTTTTTAAACTAAATTTGGACTTTCATACTTTTTAAAGGTGTGCATTTATCGTCGTTTAAAGGGTAGAAGGGACTTGATAAAAGCCCCAAAAAATATGCCCCAAAAAGAAAAAGGTTTTTCAGAGGGCTAAGGGGGTCACTGGGTTCTCGGTCAAAGAAGCGGGTACTTTCCCAGCAGCCTTTTGAAAAACCCACTCTGGGAAAAAAAAAAAAGCTTTACTTTGTCGGGCCGTAAATGCATAATTTTTCCCACCCTAAAAATTTTAATAAGATTCTCCAAATTTTTTCCGTAAAACGAGGGCCCCTTTTCATAAAACCATCTTTTAAACTGGGTACATTTTTTTTTACTCCTGGCACAAAAATTTAAAACACAATTCTCAGAGGAGGGGAATTAAAATCCTTCCCTTTCACCCCTTTAATTGGCAAATAGTGACCATAAATTTTGGCTTGATCGGGAGGACCTCTTCAAAAATTTTTTAAATTTTAATTGTTAAACAATTATACCCTTTTTTAGGCTTTTTAAAAAATTCTGGGTCTTACTCAGTTCGGGGAGCGGGGGCCTTTTAACGGGCCTTTTCCCCTTTTTCGAAATTTAGGGGGCAATTCGGGAGGGTTTTCGCCCTCCCCGGGAAGTGTACCCAGTATTGTCCCGGGTTTAAAAATTTTAAACTTCTCTCGGGTTTATTTGTGCCTGATTTAAAAAGAATCATCGGGGATTTTCCCTTCTTTTACATTTTTCCAAGGGCTGCCCCAAATTCCCAAAATTTTATGCACTGGCTCAAAAACATCCTCTAGGAAAAATTTAAACCTGGGAAACGTTTCAAGAAAAGAACACAGTTTATGGTATTTATGTTTCCTCTATTATGCTTTTTAAACAGGAACCCCTCTCATACATTTAAAAATGGCCTCCTGCAGTTTTTCAAAAGGGGGGACCCCCACTTTTCTTTACCATCCCCTTTAAAACAAAGGGGGGCAAAAATTATTTCACCCCTTTTAAAAACATAGTATTTGGCCTACAAAAATCATCACTAACACCAGAAGGTGTTTAAATTACATTATGTAAGTCTTTCTGTACTTTTACAAAGGGGCCCTTTTCTGTAGATTTTTTTCCCGGAAAAACCAATCTCCCAATTACTGCTTTTACAACGTTTTTTCTAAATTGCCCAACCGGGACGGGTTAAAATAAAAAATGTCATAAAAATTTGAGCTCTTTTATTTTGAGAGAAAACCAGATTTTTTTGATTTTTGTAGTTTTCTCCCATCTGAAATTTTCATACCACAAAACATTTACGTTTCATGAAAGTACCGGGGAATCCCTGGTCTAATATTGCTTTTCCCCCATTTTTTTGATTTTCCCTTTTTAAAAAAAAATTTTTAAACCTGTAACACAGGGAAGGCTACTTTTAGTAAAACCATCATTATTAACATTAGCGTTTTTACATTAGCTCTGTTTTTTTTGGATTGGCAACATTTTCATTATTTCAACAAATTTTCATATAGACCCTTTTCACATGACTATATGGTTCTTCCTTTGTGGGTTGAAACAGAATTTTTTTTTGGGAGAAAAATCCTTTACATTGTGATTACCTAGACATCTGATACAACCCTCAAGTTTTTCCAATCATTTTAACTTCATCATTCCAAGAATTGGGATGCAATGCAACTTCAAAAAAAATAGTACCCTTGCAGAAAAAACAAAACTTTTCTTTTCTTTTTTCCCCGGTTTTTTATTAACCCGGGCTTCCCCTTTGGGGGTAAAATTTTCCCTTTTTACCTTGTGGAGAATCAAATTTTTTCTGATTTTTCCCGCTTTCTTGATAAGCAACTATGCCCAAACCCTTTTTTGGAAAAAAATTTTGATTATTAACATTGGATAATTTCCCCCTTTTTGAAACTTTCCCGATACCTCCCTTGTTTTTTATGTTTGCATCTTTAAAAAAATTAGTTTTGGGTGGTCTTTCAACTGAACAATTTTAAATTTTTGTAAAACCTAGCCCCATTTTTCCCCCAGACCAAAAAAAACCCTTGTGTACTGTTTTGAAGTCATTCAAGGGGTTTTACAGATTTAAAAATTAAATTTGTCCCAAAGGCACTTCAATAACCAGTCGGGTTTCCTTCGAATTTTTATTTATTACTTAAAGTTTTTTAGAGGGGTTTTCCATTTTAAATTTTGAACGGGTGTAAACCTTTGTAAGTGGGATCTGGAGATGTTAAATTAACATTGATTTTTACTAGATCCAACCTACTTTTTTTCTCTATTAAACCCTAATGACTTTTAACAAATCAAATGCTTCCCTTTTAAGAATTTCCCTCTTTCCTTGGGAAAAAGGGTTGTAGAGTATTTTGGGGGCATCTCCCTTACCTTTTTCCTTTTTGGTAAATAATTTTGTTAACCCAAAAGGGTGGTCCCCTCCCGGTTTATCACAGGGTGCTTTTAAAAATTGACCAAAACTCCTCTCCAATTTTCCCAGGGTTAAATACCAAATAAACATAAAAAACCCCGGGAGTTTTTGGCAAAGACATTTATTTGTTGAAGCAGACTGATTTAAAGGGCCCGAATTTTTACATTTTTTATTTTAAAGCTTGACCTTTTTTAAAAAGAATCTTTTTTTTTAAATTTATAAAACTGATTTAAACAGGGGAAACTACTTTCAGTCTCGTCTACACAGTTTAAATAACAAAACTCCTTTATATTTTTTTTGTAAAAATAATTTGTATGAATCATATTTTATTCCCTAAAGCCTAAAATTTCAATTTTAAATCAGCACATTCACAGTTTCTTTTATTCTTAAATTTCCCAAAAATTGGTTACATGACCTTTTTTTAGCCTTAGTGAAGCTTTTTTTTTCTCAAAAATTTTCCCTAAGTTTTTTCTTTTTATATTAATTTCCTCCCTTTTTTAGCCATGATGCAATGTATTAAAAATTTAACTTAATTTAAAACACGATTTCAACTTACAACCGAACCCCAAATTAAACTTTGAATAAAACCTACTACACTAGAGCTTAGCAATTACATGTAAGAAAATTACAATATAAATTTTAAATGTACATTAATACAAACCTTTAGCCAGACTTGGCTTATCAAAATTATTATTATACAAATTAATATAAATCCTTGCCAGAATTTGGCGTAGCAAAATTAATATTATGCACATTAATATAATCTTTAGCCACACTTGGCTTTTAAAATTAATATTGTAATAATTATAATCCACTACACATTAAGTAAATTTGTGAACTTAACATCCATCTCCTTCTGTCATTTCACATTTAATTATTAAGTAATTAACTAATTAATGACTTCGCTAATTACCTCCGGTTCAAGAAGGACCAACGGGCAAATTAAATGTGGAAAATTACATTTATCTGGACATAACATAAGATACATACCAGTAAATGGTAAAAAAGATAATTATTATTTATCAAAGTTACATAGACAAGTAGGAATTTGGGACACCTATTTCGCAAAAAATGTCCCCCTTCGATACCTACAACTGTCATATCCGCAAGTTGCTCTAGACCTATTAATTACAAATGAAATATGCATCACCAGGAATTCTGGTAAATATAAAAATTTGTGGACTGTATATTAAAATTAATAAATGATTACATATGCACAGTTATATAACAGAAGGAGAATATATCTTAATACCACTCACCAATTTGACTGGAGATTACTGTGTGTCATGTACAGGACCCCCCACCCTTTTTGCCTACATTTATGATAAATTTACTGGCCAGAATTTAACATAAACAGACTTATCTGAGGTTCCTGGAGCTACCCTGTACATCGGTTTAATGCTCAACTTATGCAGAAATGCACATCCAACAATTTCAGCTTCTATTTGAGAGGTGTCAGCCCAATTTAACCTCTAGAGCGACGAAAATTCTTCCGATTATTCACTAACGTTTCTTGTCCAATTCAAACAACAATCTCGAGTCTTCTGCGCAGGTGCAGAATTTCCCAGTTTTTATAACATAAATTTTATTAAATACAATGTACTACACAAATTTACATAAAAAATACACTGTATTTTTTCCGGAAAATACATTATTTTCCACAGTCGTCGTAAGCTACATTCTCTTATGTGTGGGTTATTTTTTGTATTCTTCCAACCATAGTATTGCCCGTTGTGTTCTTATGTATGTTTCTGTTATGATTCACATTCTCGGAAAACATAAATGCATTCTTAACTGTGTTATGTGAAATTCGTTTTCGATTGAAAAGGAAAACGAAGAACTTGGGTTAGATAAAACATCTTCGAAGACGCTACCAGTGTTATACAAACTGTCACAGAAAATGAATGATTAGTAATTATAATGTATGACAGCGAGAGTCCTGAGAACAGAGTCTACACTGCTAGGCAAACATTATTCATTTATAAAAGCATAGATACATAAAACGTCCCTCCAACTAAAGATGCAGTAATGCATCACCTGTTACGAGTAAGGTATTAAGCATGTTGCAATGTGTTGAGATACCAGTCAAGTCACCAAAGTTACCTGGTCCTCCTAACTTTGGATGGTTGTAGGATGAAACATGGGCGAAATGAGAAATTAAAATGATGAAGTTTCCTCCTGCTAGTAAGGCTTGTTGTGCTGTAATTAATTTTTGATATATTAAGGATTCACGGAAAATTACGAATGCCAAAATAATCAGACTTGACATACACATAATTCTGTGAGTTGATGGCTGTGAATAAATACACCGGACATAGATATATCAAGTGCAGGCTTCAAGAACTTACTTCAGTTTCCCAATACATTTTTCTCAATATACAGAGAACACGCAACGAAAATTATAAATAAAAAGGTGTGATGAATGGTTTTGAAAACTGACAAGTTGATGATTGAGACACTTATGCAACATATGGGAATCTTTAAAGATTCCCATTTGTTTCATAAGTGTCTCAATCTTCAAATAAAAAGGTGAGGAGGCATCGCCGCTGCATCACACTGTTTAAGAGACGGTAATGCTGCGTTGCTTAAACAAAACCCC
>NC_069406.1:5289617-5309950 GCF_026875155.1 Cherax quadricarinatus | reverse complement strand
CAAAAAAACAACATAGCTGATCATGTTGAGTGTTACTGAGTTCCACTGCCACTACTACCACTCTATTACCATTACAATTACCAATACAAACACGATCACTTGCCACTACTACTTCTACGCACTACTATTATTACAACTACGACCAAAAAATACCACATCCACTACTTCTGCAATTAATACTACATTGACCACTATTACCACACTACTACCATACTATTTTTATTACTACACTAAGCCCACTTTTTAAAACTACTACTCTGCACTAATATTACGACGCGCACGAAATTTAAATGCTACTACTTACATTCACTACCACTACTTCTACGACCACTGTTAAAACACTACTCTTTTTCCCAAACAAAAACTATATAACACTACACTATTACTTCTACACTTTTTCTACACACTACTACATTTTATTATTATTACACTACTTTACCACTACTTTTTAAATCTCTGAGCTACGGCTAAAAAAAATTGATGTTTTTGGAGTAAAGCGAAGATAAAAACAGCTTATTCACGGCAAGGTACTCATAACACTGAACTGAATCATTTGAGTGTTACTGAGCACCACTACGACTACTACAACTGCTATTCCCATTACTATTACCACTACTATACGACCACTATTAACCACTACTATACTATTATAACTACAAACTACTACACTATAAATACTACACACCAAAAAGTGGAGCATACTCCCAAGGTGGAGCGTACTTGTGCCTTCGTACAGGATCTTGCAACCCCTACTGTCAAGCAATGCGATTCGCGAAGTGCTGTAACTTCCTGCTGCCTTTTTTTCCAAGATTTCCCAAAATGGTTCTTCTGGTTAGTTGGATCCAAATTTCACCCCAAGGTATCAATTTCTTTCCAGTCCAAAATCCTCCCATTCTCCTTACAATGCGCCATCATAACCTCATGGTGCCTACAACATTTATCATTTGCGTTTTCCATTGCAAATTTTCTGCCATCTTTTCCCCCAAACTGATATAGCTCCCCACTGGTGAAATTTATGTGCTTAGAGCCACTGGCTTCTTCTCTCTGGATAATGAATGTCAGTGTACAGTCGTCTGCATATCATTGAATTCTTGGATGAATAAGAAGTCGTTGAAGTAAAGACATTCCATAAAAAGGAAACCCACAACCTTCCTTGTGGGAAAACTTGCCCCAATAGGATGTCATTGCTGATTCCGTCCATTGAGAGCATACACTTAGAGATCTACCAAGAAAGGTAATCACTGAGGAACATAGCCTAGAGCCTGCAATTCCAGTGCTTTAAGTTTTGCTAAGAGGCCTGGGGCCCCACTCGTCGAAAGCGCCATCAATGTCCATGCTAAACCCCAAACAGCTGACTTGGATTCATCAAATGACTGGTGCCACTTATGGAGAGTTTAACAACAGATCAGCAGCAAGAACCCTTTTTCCCGAAGCCATATTGACGATCAAAAAGTAGTGAGTGGTAGTAAAAAAAACTTTGTCTTTTTGGTCTTGAGATTATTGTCTCAAGGACTACCAGTAAATTGACAGGAGTGACCCCGGTCTTAGTTGCTGATTTCGCTCTGCTCTTCTTTTTTTTAACGGGGGACTACAGTTCCCTTTTTTTCCCCATAGAGAGGGCCATTTACACTGTACAAGGGCATGCGAAAAAATTGCGAGTAGGGGTGCGCTAGCTGGCCCCTCCCACATTTTCTCAAAAATCTTGGGCTAAAAACTTCCCCGGGGCCCAAAATCCTTTTTCTTGGTCAAGCGATTTAAGTAGGAAATGAAACCCCCCTCCTCCCTTTATTGTCACCACTGACAGTTTTGACACATTTCTTGCGGGCAGCCAAGGGGGGCCCCTTTTGCGGGACCCCCGGAACTTGAATTTTGGTGGGCAAAGTGTTTCAGCAAAGAGGTCCGCCTTCTCTTGACTACTAGAAGGGGTGGCCCCATCCTTTTCAAATTTAAAGAGGGGGGAATAATTTTAAAACAGCAATAACCTTGTCGCCTTTGACCAGGGACCACCGGGTTTTGGGAGCCCAACCCTACCTAAAGCAAACTTTCTTTTGGGTGTCCCCCCCCCCTTTAAGCAATCCCCCTTTTTTTAAACCCTCCCCCTATGCCTACAGTTTGCATTGAAATTTTCCTTTTAAAAAGGTTGGGAAATGTCCCCTTAAAAAACCTTCGCCATTTTTGTATTTTTAACCCAAGTACCGGCCTCTCTACAACGAAAGCCAAACCAAGGGCGTCTTGGTTTCGCACTTTTTGCCGGTGGGGAATGTTTTCTTGTTGTAATTTAGGATGTTCCAGTAAAGGGCTTTCCCCGGGGTTGTCAACACCTTTTGGAAAAGAAAAACCAGTCGGTGGTGGCGAGTAAAGGGGAAAAGGGGCGGGGGCCAATTACCTCTTTCCCATAGCCGGGTTTGTGCGTGTGGCCTCCTCACCCTTTTCTTTTGGGGAACTTTTAAGTGTCGAAAAAACAGCCTTGGGGTCAGCGACCCAAACCAAGCCGGGGGTTGAAAAAGGGACTTGCCTTTTTGCCAATCACTCACTCGGGGTTCAAGGGGGGACCAGAGAAAATAAAGTAGGGAAATCAAAAAAGTTTCTAAATTCAAACACTCAAAGAAGGTCATCAAAGTCCCCTTTAAAAGGGGCCCGGGTTAAAGGTCCCAAAAATTTATAATAGTTGACACTGGTTTTTTAAAGCAAAAAGGGAAGGGCAATTTTTTTCCAAATTGGGAAAGTTAAATGGGGTTTCAAAATTTTCCACTGAGGTCTTCCTTTGCGAAAAGCAGTACAGGGAAAAAAAGGTTTTTAAATACAGATTTGGAAAAAACAATCATTTCAAGGTGGTGGGGGGGCAACATCAGGGTTGGGGGGCATAAACACTTTTAGAGAATTTCAAAAGCAAAAACCCCTCCTTCCCCTTTCCTGTCCTTCCATCCTTTAGGTGTACCAGCATTTCTTGCAAAATTTTCTGGATCCTTCATCCAAAAATGTTTAAAACCCCCCAGCAAACATGTCGGGACGTCGATGTTCACAAAATAGGTGTGAGCTCTCCAACATTAGTAATAAAAACCTCTAATTTTAGGGCCCGACAGGATGCTGATAGCCGGCCTTCCCCCGAGAAGTGGTCAGCAAAATTTGGGGGGGGGGTGGTAGGGAAATGAAGGTTTCCTCCCCTTTTAAAGGAAGGGAAACGGGGCAGCGCGGGGATTTTAAGGCCCGGGGTCTTGAAAAAGGCGCAATCCCCCCCCTGTTTGGCTGGGAAAAGGAAAAGCTAAGTGGGTACTTTTAGAAGGGGTTTCACCAAACAGAGATCCTCTGGTTTGTTCGAGAACATCTCTAAACAGGTGGCCCTGCCCCTGCAATTTCCCCTTTTTTCTTCCGCCCCGGTCCCCTTATGTCCTTTCTTGTAGCAGAAAATTAAACCCGGTACCCGGCAGGCAGTTTTTTGGGCAGTGTCCCCCTTCCGGGGTGACAGCGAGACACAGCCAAGGTGCCGGGGGGGGACTGGGAATTTGTGCCCTCCTGAGTTTTGAAGATTTGTCCCGTTTTTCTGCCCGGGAACCGTGTTAGTGAAGGGGAACGGGCTAGATGTCCCCCCTCCACGCCCCTCCTCCACTTTCCCCCTGCCCCGTCCTCTCCCCGTTCTGACAGATTGTGCCCCCTGCGGGTTCGTACTTCGGCGCAGTAGGTGATCAGGTGAAAGTGTTTAGTTCCCTGATAAATTAACTGCACCGTTCCCCTGGTGGGAAACCCCTTTCCCTTTTCAAATTTGCTGACGAAGCACTGCTCCCAAAATTTTCTAGAATAGTTGGGCAGGTGTCCCTGACGGGTTTGGGTAGGCCCCGGAGATGGAAAGTGAAACTTTTAAAAGTAGACGGCCCAGTGGCTGAAGAAAAAAAGATGTCAGGGTGGGAAAATTTAAACCCGATCCAAGGCTTCCCTAAATTGTTTGTGAAGAAAATTTGGGGGTTTTCCCTCTTTTGGTGGTCAGGGAATTTGTTTTTGGGACCCCCAAAAGGGTAGGGGTTTTTGAACTCGGTCTCTGGGGCCCCTTAAAGCAAAGACAGAATTCCCCCTCTCTCTCCCCCTTCCCACTCCCCCTCTCTCTCACTCTCGCTTCAATTTTAAGATTCCTCCAGTTCAGATTTTTAATATAACTCCAAATATCTAGCAAATTCAAAAAATTCTTTTTTTCTGTGATACCGACAACAATTTTTTTCCCAAATTTTAAAATTCTTGAGGGAATTTCCCTTACAGTGATGGGCCAACACCATAGGGATTAAATTTTTTTGGTATACCCTCCCCCAAAAGGGTTTTAGTAATTCTTTTTGGGAATTTTTAAGCGGTGGGACCCACTTCGTAAGACTTTAGAGGAAAAAGAGTTTAGCTTTACTTTTTGGGGGAAAAATTCCCAAATTTATAAAACTCAAACTCGTGGAGAGACCCGCCCATTAAAAAAAGTTCCCTTTGGGTTCACTTATAAAAGCGTTACGGGTTTGCTGCTGCTGTGACTCAAAGAAAGCCAAATTTAAATTAATTTTTTTTATTTAAAAAAATTTTTTTAGAGGGGTAATTTTTAGGCCATTTAAATGGGGGTCCCCTGACGGCGTGGCCCAGGATGCCCCCCTTTTTCACCTTTCCCTCGCAGCTTCCCGGGAAAAACTGCTTGTATTTTCTGCAGCCATGACTCATCTTTTTTATTGGTTTTCTTTGGGGTTTTTTTCCCTTTTAAAAAATTATTCTTTAAAAGATAATTTAAATAAAGTCTTAATAAATGGGAAATAAATTAAAACGTCCCCCGGGTGATTTTGGGAATCCGTTTTGTTGGAGGGGGGAAAAAGCCACACACCGGTAAACGACTTTTCCTTTTTTTTTCCTTAAGTGTGAAATTTATGAAAAGCGACATTTAAGGGCGTTGTTTCGGCTGCAAAAACCCGATAAATAACCCACAGCGGGGACACCCTTAAAGAAAAAAAAAATTACCAAAAGTAAAAAACCCATTTTTTTAAAAATTAGAACTAGTAAAATTTAAAGGTGTAAACATATCAACATTAAATAAAAAAACATAGCTGAGCATAACTTATTTATAGAAATACTTTCATTATTTCACTAGAAAAAGTTACAGACAAGAATAAGGAAATGAGGAAAGAGCAATTGCACAGTTGGCTTGAAACATCTAACTTTCCTACAAACCTCCACCCATACGATCTCTCACGGAAGATGATACCTGGGCTGCATAAGACTGAGGTAGGACAACATCAAACCATTAGGATGCACTGACTGTTTGTAGGTAATAACAAAAACACCATAACAACAAAGGGTATTCCAAAATCAGAACCTTAAACAAGTAATAAAAAAACCTTTAGAAGGGCACACGAAAGCAGTTCTGAACATTATTTTGAATAAATTCAGATTAGGGATATAAAAGGGCCGGTGACTACAGTCACCACTAAGAAAAGAGAGCTTAGTTAATCCACTGATAAGTGGCTTTATCCCAACAGTCATCAGTCTCTCTCTGATTGACATGTAGATATCGACGAGAGATCCTGAAATGAGCCGAAATATGAGCCCACAGTTAATGACTACATCGAAGATGGAAAGGAGGAGATTGATAGTGAAGAAAACGAACGAACTCGATAACTGCAATCTCTGGAGGAGAAGAGTGTCCTTGGCGCAGCAACACTTCACTTGTGACGGTTTAACAGCCCTATCAGACCCTCAAAGTGTATTTGCTAAGGCAGGTTCCTCCTTATGGAAATAAAGAAATAGAAAAAGCGATAACAAAATAAGAAAAAACAATTTTGTTAATGTGTAGGACTAGTATAGAATATAAAACACACTCGAAATTAATCCTACCTGAAGCCAAGAATGAGAAATTAAACGTATAAATAATTTGGGACTCAAAGCTAATATATATACAATTAATAATTGATATAACTCTCGTGCCGATCTATGTTCTGGGCACGTAGCTCTGAATTGTGGCTTGGAAGGCTGAGCCGTTTTTGATGTCGAGGGGGAGGGGGGGGGTGACTGGTGGACGTGACTGTTGTAACACAAAGTAAATAGTGACCAACATGAGTAGGGACCCTGAAGAACCGAGGTACTGGACTGCTCTGAAATTCACAAACCTTCAGAAGCAGTAGAGTCGCCAGTCGTGAATCACCTGAAACTTTGGTGTTGTGATAACTGGAGAAAGGTTGTAGGATGGTGTCTAGCTGATTGCGTGTCAGCTACGACAGGAAGGAGACCAGTTTAGATTCAGATTCCAGATTAATTTACAGATCTGGGGAAGATCTAATCTTTCCCTATTATCTCTCCTGTGTCGGATGATCCGAACCGACATTCAAGGCTAAAATAAAGAATATAGAAAATTACAAACCACTCGAGGAATCGCTCACGTGATAGGCCTGTTGTCTTACAAGAAATGATGAGGTTAAAAAATGATTACGTTACACTACGTAAGTCCAAATCAAGTCAGGCTGAAATGGCAGAATAAAAACCTGAACAGGAGTGAAGCTCTTGTTTACCGAATTAACCATAACACATGTTATATTAATAAACAGGAGTGGATTGAATACATACGGACTTAATAACCGAAAGTCAAGTGTCTGTCAATTGGTGGGAAGGACACACGTCGACTTCCACCTGGTGGAGAAGCAGGGGAGGTGAGGGGGTGTAGCGGAAATGATGTTCACGCCTAACGAAACAAGTATACTGCCCAACATACTACCACCACCATTCATCCATACTTCCTCTCCTGTCTAATGAACTTTTCCCTCACATCACTATTAAACAGCAACTCCAGAGAACTAAGTCTTCTCCATTATTATTATTATAATCAAGGGGGAAGCGCTAAACCAGGAGGATTATACAGCGCCTGGGGGGGGGATGTGGAAGGCATTCAGACTTAATTCGGGGAACTGGAGCACAGATCCAATTCCCTAAATCAAGAGCCCCTCACCAACATCAAGGAACCTTCCTTGAGGGGAAGTCTTCTCCAGCCACAGTGGTGGGATTTATCAACAAGGAAGTGGCTTCTTACGATGTATGTAGAAGGTAGAGGATTAAATGAACTATACAATTATTAATATATTTAAGTAAAAGACTTTATTTCACCTACAAGAACCTTTTATAATATCTAGTAACTAATGCTGAGGAGTTGACCACAGCTGTGGGGGGTGAGGGAGATACTGTGGGTATGGAGATAAAACACTGCTGCTTCACCATTACAACAATTAGTTATTGTTAATTTGGAGGACAAATGTTACTGAGTACTTAGTCAACATTCCTTACTGTTTATGAAATTCCGTCTTATTACTGCTATACCCACGTGTTGTCATCACAAGAAACACTCCCTCATTGTTGTCATCACAAGAAACACTCCCTCATTGTTGTCATCACAAGAAACACTCCCTCATTGTTGTCATCACAAGAAACACTCCCTCGTTGTTGTCATCACAAGAAACACTCCCTCGTTGTTGTCGTCACAAGAAACACTCCCTCATTGTTGTCGTCACAAGAACCACTCCCTCATTGTTGTCCCTCACAGGAAACACTCCCTCGTTGTTGTCGCACAAGAAACACTCCTCATTGTTGTCATCACAAGAAACACTCCCTCATTGTTGTCATCACAAGAAACACTCCCTCATTGTTGTCATCACAAGAAACACTCCTCATTGTTGTCATCACAAGAAACACTCCCTCCTGTTGTCATCACAAGAAACACTCCTCATTGTTGTCATCACAAGAAACACTCCCTCATTGTTGTCATCACAAGAAACACTCCCTCATTGTTGTCATCACAAGAAACACTCCCTCATTGTTGTCATCACAAGAAACACTCCCTCATTATTGTCATCACAAGAAACACTCCTCATTATTGTCATCACAAGAAACACTCCCTCATTGTTGTCATCACAAGAAACACTCCTCATTGTTGTCATCACTAGAAACACTCCCTCATTGTTGTCATCACAAGAAACACTCCTCATTGTTGACATCACAAGAAATACTCCCTCATTGTTGTCATCGCAAGAAACACTCCCTCATTGTTGTCATCACAAGAAACACTCCTCATTGTTGTCATCACAAGAAACACTCCCTCATTGTTGTCATCACAAGAAACACTCCTCATTGTTGTCATCACAAGAAACACTCCCTCATTGTTGTCATCACAGGAAACACTCCTCATTGTTGTCATCACAAGAAACACTCCCTCATTGTTGTCATCACAAGAAACACTCCCTCATTGTCGTCATCGCAAGAAACACTCCCTCATTGTTGTTATCACATGAAACACTCCTCATTGTTGTCATCACAAGAAACACTCCCTCATTGTTGTCATCACAGGAAACACTCCTCATTGTTGTCATCACAAGAAACACTCCCTCATTGTTGTCATCACAGGAAACACTCCTCATTGTTGTCATCACAAGAAACACTCCCTCATTGTTGTCATCACAAGAAACACTCCTCATTGTTGACATCACAAGAAACACTCCCTCATTGTTGTCATCGCAAGAAACACTCCCTCATTGTTGTCATCACAAGAAACACTCCTCATTGTTGTCATCACAAGAAACACTCCCTCATTGTTGTCATCACAAGAAACACTCCTCATGTTGTCATCACAAGAAACACTCCCTATTGTTTCATCACAGGAAACACACTCCTCATTGTTGTCATCACAAGAAACACTCCCTCATTGTTGTCATCACAGGAAACACTCCTCATTGTTGTCATCACAAGAAACACTCCCTCATTGTTGTCATCACAAGAAACACTCCTCATTGTTGACATCACAAGAAACACTCCCTAATTGTTGTCATCGCAAGAAACACTCCCTCATTGTTGTCATCACAAGAAACACTCCTCATTGTTGTCATCACAAGAAACACTCCCTCATTGTTGTCATCACAAGAAACACTCCTCATTGTTGTCATCACAAGAAACACTCCCTCATTGTTGTCATCACAGGAAACATTCCTCATTGTTGTCATCACAAGAAACACTCCCTCATTGTTGTCATCACAGAAACACTTCCCTCATTGTTGTCATCACAAGAAACACTCCCTCATTGTTGTCATCACAAGAAACACTCCTCATTGTTGTCATCACAAGAAACACTCTCTCATTGTTGTCATGACAAGAAACACTAATCATTGTTGTCATCACAAGAAACACTCCCTCATTGTTGTCATCACAAGAAACACTCCCTCATTGTTGTCATCACAAGAAACACTCCCTCGTTGTTGTCATCACAAGAAACACTCCCTTGTTGTTGTCGTCACAAGAAACATTCCCTCATTGTTGTCGTCACAAGAAACACTCCCTCATTGTTGTCATCACAAGAAACACTCCCTCATTGTTGTCATCACAAGAAACACTCCCTCATTGTTGTCATCACAAGAAACACTCCCTCATTGTTGTCATCACAAGAAACACTCCCTCGTTGTTGTCATCACAAGAAACACTCCCTTGTTGTTGTCGTCACAAGAAACATTCCCTCATTGTTGTCGTCACAAGAAACACTCCCTCATTGTTGTCATCACAAGAAACACTCCCTCATTGTTGTCATCACAAGAAACACTCCCTCGTTGTTGTCATCACAAGAAACACTCCCTCGTTGTTGTCGTCACAAGAAACACTCCCTCATTGTTGTCATCACAAGAAACACTCCCTCATTGTTGTCATCACAAGAAACACTCCCTCATTGTTGTCGTCACAAGAAACACTTCCTCATTGTTGTCATCACAAGAAACACTCCTCATTGTTGTCATCACAAGAAACACTCCCTCACTGTTGTCATCACAAGAAACACTCCTCATTGTTGTCATCACAAGAAACGCTCCCTCATTGTTGTCATCACAAGAAACACTCCCTCATTGTTGTCATCACAAAAAACACTCCCTCATTGTTGTCATCACAAGAAACACTCCCTCATTATTGTCATCACAAGAAACACTCCTGATTATTGTCATCACAAGAAACACTCCCTCATTGTTGTCATCACAAGAAACACTCCTCATTGTTGTCATCACAAGAAACACTCCCTCATTGTTGTCATCACAAGAAACACTCCTCATTGTTGACATCACAAGAAATACTCCCTCATTGTTGTCATCGCAAGAAACACTCCTCATTGTTGACATCACAAGAAATACTCCCTCACTGTTGTCATCGCAAGAAACTGATGCATTACTGCTTGTACTAACAGCATTTGCTGAGGCATCGCTTGAGAAGACTTGAGACATGTTTGCAAAATGTAAAACAAGAATTTAGAGAAACACAAGAAAATGTAACTGAGGAACACACAACACAGTGAACTTAAATGGGAAGAAAATGCTTAACTATTCTGCATAAGTAATTGAAAATTGACAGGTCACACTGTAAGCAAGGAAACTCACAAAAGAAAATACTCAACTTAATAAATACACTTTGAAAATCAAGAGAAATTGTACTTTACTCAAATCTAATTTGTTCAAATTTACTTAAAATTGAATGAATGGCACAGTGAGTTGTCTTTACTCTCAATGCAATAGGGAAATTCAATAACAAATGATGAATCAATCAAAAATGTTAAAATGGACTCAATAAATCTTGTGCAAAATTAAGAAAAACTGGGAAACAATTCACTAAAAATAAAACAAAATGGCACACAAAGAATAAAATATTATGCACAGAACAGAGCATAAAAAACTGCACTGAAATAAACTGCAGCAATATTGCAATTGCAAATAACAATTGCTAATCAAAAGTACTGCACAACACTACATAAAATTTCTCCAAGAAAAATTTTAATGGCAACACAATGCTTGCACAAGAATTATTGCAAAATGTATCAATGTGCAATAATAAAAAAAATTACACACACAAGAAAATACAGTTTACAAGAAAAGAAAATATAGCAAGGAATGAACTGAGTGAACACTTTAACTCTTAACTGCAGCTTAAGCAACACTTACTGAACAAACAAAGAACAATTTACTTCAAATGAACAACTTAAAAATTGCACTAAGAGTGAATTTGTTCAATGAAACATTAAAAATAATAGGTGCAAAAACACAGAACAAAAAAAGTTGAACACTTACAGTGATGCAGGACACAACACATCAACATAAACACAATACTAGAATTTTCTTGCTATGAAACTTGATGTGTGAAAAATTTGGAAAAATTAATTGTCTTGCTTGAACAAAACAATGGCACTATTGTCTGTGGAAATAAGACAAATTAGACACTGGCTAAATGAAAGGAATTAATGCAAAAAATGTTCAACACACAGAGAAAAATGAAATAAACTGGCAAGAATACACAAATACTGGGAGGAAAATATAATAGACAACACTGAGTTGTGATGCAGAATACAAGGTAATAAATTACTGAATTACTTCACTGGAATACTGAGAACACAAGGTGATTCTGAAGTGTAAACTCATATGTTGCGCACACAACAAAGAAAAAACACTAAGGTACTTACTTCAAGTGTATATAAAAAATGAAGCACAACACAACAGATATGAAATTAAGCACGGAAATTAACACTGAATTAAGAAGAGAAAAAATAGATATTGCAATCAGTATATAATAAACACTGAATCTAATCAAGAGTCACTGAATGTCACTAAGAAATCACTGGAAACACAAAAAGAAATGTCTCAACACTCGCAAATGTCTCTATGAAAAAATATTATCATTGTAACGACTTGGTGAAGAATTAGGTAGATGGTGGAAGGTTGGTGGAGGATGTTTATGTCGTCTTGCGGCTGGCTACTGTCCTCTGCACACGTGATCGTAGAATTGCGCTTACATCGACGATAGACTTCACACAGGAGGCTTTCAACGGTGGCACCACAGACGAAGACACACTCTAGCTCTTGACCCCCTATGTGGTCCTTAAAATATGGTGCTAGTACCCATAATAAGAGTACAATAACAATGGTAATAGTTTGGTGAGTGGGCTGAAGCAACGCTGAGGCCTGGCAGTAGTGAGACCGCGTGGTGAGTGGGCCTATGGGATGAACGGCGTAAGCCTCACTGGGGACACCCTCACTGGCGCGAAAATATTCTAAGCCTGCTGGCTTAAAAACAAACCCACGAAATACCACAACACCACAGGGATGAAAAAGCACTCAGAATGGCTTGAACTTGAAGCACAAAGCAATGAAGACTGTACCCACGTGGTTTGCTTGAGTACTGGGTTAGTCACCTGGGTTAGTTGCTGGCTGGCTTGGCTTATCTTAACCCTTCACACAGAATAGATTGATAACTTCTCACGAGGAGCACAGCAGGGGTGGAAAGCTGGTTTGGCAGGCAAAGGCTGGAATGGTGTAGGCTAGGCTGACTGACTCCCTCACCACAGACTGGAAGCTGATTTTGCAAACTCGGGTCAACCCCTCGGGAGTGATGCAAATAAGCAGATAAACACTAATACAAAGAGACTGACCAGTGAATAATGTAGTGGCTGGTAGACGCTTGACTGTGGTAGCTGGCTGGCTTGCTGGCTGGGGTATGTCGGCCTACTGACGACAGTCGTACTGGTCGAAAGAAATCTCCGTACATCGGTGTAATTATCAATTTTACGTCCACACCGCTGTCAGCAAATTGTCGTGTGGGGTTTGGTAGGAGATTTTAGGGATGAATGTAGACACACTTGTTGGATGGTAACGCTGTATTGTCAGACTGCGGTAATGGGAAATGGGAGCCCAGGCCTGCCTGCTCGCCTCTCTATGTCTATCTGTCGAGCGAGAAGGAGGCAGCTCGTCTCACTGACTCATGCTGTATCCCGTGACGTCATACAGTCACTCGGCCTAGGGATCTTCTATATAAAGCACATGGATGGTACTATAATACGCTATACAACGCATATAAGGGGATCAGCAACTATGCTGACATGAGTACTGTTTCCGACACTGACTACTGTTGTCGACTCTGAGTACTGTTGCCTTCACTGAGTACTGTTGCCGACACTGAGTACTGTAGCCAACACTGAGTACTGTTGTCAACACTGAGTACTGTTGCCGACACTGAGTACTGTTGCCGACACTGAGTACTGCTGTTGACACTGAGTACTTTTGTCGACACTGAGTACTTTTCCCGACACTGATTACTGTTGTCGACACTGAGTACTGTTGCCGGCGCTGAGTACTGTTGCCGACACTGAGTACTGCTGTTGGCACTGAGTACTGCTGTCGACACCGAGTACTGTAGCCGACACTGAGTACTGTTGCCGACACTGAGTTCTGTTGCCGACACTGAGTACTGTTGTCGACACTGTGTACTGTTGTCAACACAGAGTACTGTTACCAACACTCAGTACTGTTCTCGACACTGAATGAAATATTCATCTTGTTTAGAAATTTAAACACCAACTTAGTTACATTGATTAGTTTGGGTAAAGAAGAATACCTATTTATATGAATGGCTAAGGGAGGACACACTATTGGAGCGGTGGTCATAGTAATTTCAACAGGAGCAATATACGCCTTTTGTACAGGCCAATTAGCTTTATTTACCAACCAACTCGGTCCTTTAAACCATGATACAGCATTTTCAAATTTAGCATAAGGTAAACCTCGAGACAAGAAATCAGCTGGATTCTCCTCACCGGGTATATGATTAAATGTTAACATATGCTGACCCAAACTATTATACTTCTCTTGCATCTGATTAATTTCAGCGACTCTGTTTTGTACGTACAACAATTTTAACTGTTTCCATTACGAATCCATTGTAAGGATACCTCATTATCAGACCAAATTACAGTGTCGCTAATATTTATCTCCTGCAACTTATTTCTTATATAATTAGCTAATTTGACACCTACATAAATGGCTGTTAATTCCAACTGAGGTAAGGTACGTGATTTAATTGGAGACACTTTAGCCTTAGACATAACAAGAGAAATAACACTATTACATTGAAGATAAGCAACTGCTCCATATGCCAATTTTGAAGCATCACAAAAAATGTGGAGTACATTTTTCCCATTTGGATTGGCCACCTGGCGTGGGAACTCCAACATTGATTTTTTTTCATAATCACTAATTAATTCATCCCACCTGTTAATGACTTCCTCAGGTAGTATTTCATCCCAAGCACATTGAAGTTTCCATGCTTCCTGTATTAATAATTTCCCTCTTATAGTAAGGGGTGACACTAAACCTAGTGGATCAAAACATTTGGAAACTTCAGCAAGCAAAACTCTCTTAGATAATTTATTGGGCATACTGTAATTATTATGTTTTAACATTAACAAATCTCTCTCAGTATCCCAATTTAAACCCAATACATTACTACATTTTGGCACTTCATCTCCAGTGTAATCTTTACTTATTTTGTCCTTCAATTTGGACGAATTACTATTCCATTCTCTCAGAGGCATATTTACACTTTGCATTATTTTATTAGCCTCTCCATGAGTCATTAACAGTTCCTCTTCAGTTGACGTCACACCCAGGAAATTGTCCACATAAAATTGTTTGCTCATTACTTTACTCAATGGATTTTCCATACGTTTAAGGTGTGCATTTATCGTCACTTGAAGTAGGAACGGACTGGATGTAGCACAAAATAATACGCTCCTAAAGCAAAAGGTTTTCAGAGGGCTAAGTGGCAATAGGATTCTCAGGCCATAAGAAGGGGGTACAATCCCGGTCAGCCTTTTGTAAACCCACTCTTAGGAAAGCTTTACTTATGTCAGCCGTAAAGACATAATTCTTTACTCTGAAATTTAATAAGATATCTCCTAATTTTTCCATCAACGATGGGCCTGTCATCAAACAGTCATTTAAACTAGGTACATTTTTGTTACTCCTGGCACTACAATTAAACAATTCTCAGAGGAGTGGTCTTAGAATCCTTCTTCACTCCGTGATGTGGCAAATAGTGACCATAAATTTTGGCTTGCTCAGAAGGTACCTCTTCCATAAATTTATTAATTAACTGCTCAACAATTATATCATTATAGGCAGTTAACAATTCTGGTGTCTTACTCAGTTCGCGGAGCTGAGCCTTTAACTGCCCATATGCCATTCTGTAATTAGTGGGCAATTCTGGATGGTTCAGTCTCCACTAAAGTCGAAACCCAGAAATTGTAAAGATTTCAAATTTTACATCTTTCAGGTACTGCTCCTGAGTAAAAGAATAGTCGGGATTTTCTTCATTTACATTTATTCCAATGGTGTCTAATTCCCACAATTTATGCACTGCTCAACACCATCTTCTATGGAAGAATTATACTGGGGTACAACTTCATGAGTAAGACACACAGTTTATGGTATTTGTAGTTTCCTTAGTCATGAATTATTATTACGAGGAATCCTCCCATACATTACATGGCCTCCAGCAGTCTTCAAAAGGGTGACACCCACATTTCTTTCCATACCCTTTACAAAGGAGACATAATAGTCACTACCTATCAAATATTTATTGGGCCTACAGAATCATCACTTACACCAGAAGGTACTAAATTTACATTATGTGAGAGTCTTCTGTAGCTTTACTAAGCCTTACTGTAGATATTTTCTCTGGAAGTCTATCCTAAAATTTTACTACATTAACACGTTTTTTTCTCATTGCCCAACCTGACAGTTACATAAACAGTGTCATACAATTGAGCTCTTTATCTGAGAGAAAACCATATAATTTTAGAGTTGTAGGATCTCCATCTGTACTTTCATACCATCAACACATTTACGTTTTATAAAAAGTACGCTGGGTTTCCCCTGGTCTAATAATGCAGTTACTTTTTTAAAATTTTATGCCTTTTATCATCATTTTTACCTGTAACACAGGTAAGGCTACTTCAGCAAAACCATCATTATTAACATTAGAAAGAAATTTTTTTACTTTATCCACTGTTTGTGTCAGGATTGTCAACATTATCATTAATCAACATTATCATATAGATCTTTACACATGACTATATGGTGCCCTTCCTTTGTGACATTGATAACAGAAGTTTAATTTGGCATAACAATCCTTTACATTGTGATTACCCAAAACACCTGATACATCTATAAAGGGTTCCTCCAATCTTTCAACTTTATCATTCCATGAATTGTATGCATTGCAATTCTTAGATGAAGGGAGTACCCTTGCGAAAAGACAATCTCTCTTTTCTCTGAGTGGTTTCTTATTAACTGGGTACTCTTAGGAGGTACTTATTCTTCTTACCTAGTGGAAAAAAATCATTATTTCTGATTCTTGCTACTTGATATGCACCTATCCCAAACTCTTTTTAGGAAATGAATTTTGATTATTTACTACTGGGATAATTTCTCCCTTTTTTAAAACTTGCAGATACCTCAGAGTTATCATGTGTTGCATCTTTAAAAGAGTTAGTTGGCTGGTCTGCAACTGCACAATTAATTCTTGAAGACCTAGTCTTATTTTCCTCCAACCAAAATAACCCTTGTGATATTATTTTGAGATCCATTCAAGTGTTTTACAGCTTAATTATTCTGTATCATGGCAATCAATTTAAACCCGTCTGATTCCTTCAGATTATATTTTTTTACTTAAAGTTTGAGAGTGCTCTCCCGTTTAACTCTAAACTGCTGTAAACCTTTGTAATGTGATCTGGAGATGTTAAATTAACAATGATATTCACTAGATCCAACCTACTTTGTTCTATATTACCATAAATGACCTTCAACAAGTCAAATGCTTCCTGTAAGAGTCATCTACATTGGGAAAGGCTTGTACGAGTATGTGAGGGATCTCCCTTACCTGTCCTTTGAGGTAAAATAATTTAGTTACACAGGCTAGGTCACTACTGTCATGCACAGCTGCTTTAAAAAATTGACCTAATTCCTCCCAATTTTCTCTAGGATTAAACACAGGGAAACACAATTCTGGGAGTTTTTGGGAAGACATATTATTTGTTGGAGCAGACTGATTAACTGCCTGTTTACACATTTTAATTTATTCAAGGCCTGACTTTTACAAGAAAGAATCTTTTCCTCTAATTCATATACTGATTAATCATAAGATCTACTTCACTCTCATCTACAACAGTTTGCTAACAAATCTCCTTCATATTTGTTGTAATATTAATTTGTATGAATCATATCTATTCCCCCAAAACATCTAAATACAATTTTAAACATCAGTATTCACAGTTTCTTGATTCATTAATTCCAAACATTTATTATATGTTTTTGTTACATGCCCCTTTCTAGCTTGCAGAGTGCTTTCTTTGCTCTATATTCCATGTGTTTGTCTTCTACATTAATTTTCCCAATTTTCAGCCATGATTCCCAAAGTATTAAATTCAACTTAAAAAATATTTATTATGTACTAAATTATGCACTTTATAAAGGTAAATAGTACAACTTACCTTTAAATAAATTCTAGCTACTTGAGCTTAGCAATTACATGTAAAAATTGTAAAAAAATTTTAAATACACATTAATAATGTTAGCTACACTTGAGCTTAGCAATTATACATGCTAGAAATTTATGTATAAATTTTAAATGTACATTAAAAACAAACCTTTAGCCAACCTTGCTTATCAAAATTATTATACAAATTAATATAAATCCTTGCCAGAAATTTGGCATAGCAAAATTAATATTATACAAATTAATATAATTAGCAACACTTGCCTCATCAATTACACATACATTGATATAAATCTTGGCCAGAATTGTCTTATCAAATTAATATTTTGCAAATTAATATAAACTTAGCCCGACTTGACTTATCAAAATTAATATTGTAATAATTATAATTCACTACACATTAAATAAATTTGTGAACTTAACATGCACCTCCTTGCGTCATTTCACATATAATTATTAAGTAATTAACCAATTAATGACTTCACTAATTACCTCCGGTTCAAGAAGGACCAACGGGCAAATTAAATGTGGAAAATTGCATTTATCTGAATGTAACTGATTATGTACATAACAGTAAACGATAACAAAGATAATTATTATTTATCAGTGTTACATAGACAAGTAGGAATTTGGGACATCTAGGTCCCCAAAAATGTCCCCCTTTTGTACCTACCACTGTCATAACCAAAAAGTTGCCTGGACCTATTAATTAAATGAAATATACATAAACCAGGAATACTGGGGAAATATATAAATTTGTGGACTGTATATTAAAAAATAAAAAATGGTCATATATAACACAATTACATAACAGAAGGAAAAAAATTCTTAATATCCACTCCCCCAATTGACTGGATATTAAGTTGTATCATACTCAGAAAAACCTCACTAACTAAATTTATTAAAACACTGGCCAGAATTATACATAAATCTAGAGAGACTTAACTGAGGTTCATGGAGCTGTCTTGTCCAGTCGTCTGATATCTCAAGTTATGCAGGAATGCACATCCAACAATTTCGCCTCCTATTGGGGAGGTGTCAATCCAATTTTAAAACCCCTGAGCACGAAAAATTCTTATATTAATTAGCGTTGTATCCAGTTCAAAACCAAGATGGGGGAAATCTAGTCTGCCAGACGCAGGCATTCCGTTTCTATGACATAAATATTATTAAATACAGTATGGCAATCTATTTACTATAAATACTGGAATTCTGGAAAATATATACAGTATTTTCCACAGTAGTGTAATAGTAGTAGTAGTACTGGTAGTAGCAGTATAGCAGTAATATGGTCATAGTAGTATAAATAATAATAATAATAATAATAATAATAATAATAATAATAAAAATAATAAAAATTAATATAAAATATTAATAATAATAATATGGTAGTAGCGGTAATAGTGGTCATAGTAGTAAAAATAATAATAATAAAATTTAATAATAATATATTACTAGAAGTAGGGTAATAGTGGTCGTAGTAGTAGTAATAGATAGTAGTAGTAAGTAATATGTTCAGTAGTGGTAATAAGTGCGTGAAGTAGTAGGGGTAATAGTAATGGTTTAAAGCAGTTGGTTGTAATCGAAAGTGGTACTCAAGGATAACACCAAATAGATCAACATGTGAGTGTTACTGATACCTGCCGTGAATAAGCTAGATATGAACTTAAGCTTTAAACCCTCAAGACATAATTGTTTTTAGCCTTATAAAAAGAATTCTGAAACAATGTAATTTTAACAAGTAAGAAATCAGCAAATTTCCTGCAGTTTTATTATTATTTTTATTGTAAAAGCAGTAGCATTAGTGGTAGAAGTACTAGTGGTAGATAGGTAGTAGTATTTAGTAGTAGTAGAAGTAGTGGTAGTAGTAGTAGTAGCAGTAGTAGTAGAAGTAATAGTAGTAGTAGCACTCCAATATTATTTAGAAGTAGTAGTAGTTATAATAGTGGTCGTAGTAGTAGTAATAAAAGTAGTAGTGGTAGTATTTAGTGGTAATAGTGGCCGTAGTAGTAGGAATAATAATAGTAATAGTAGTAGGGGTAATAGTGGTCGTAGCCAGTAATAATAGTAGTAGCAGAAGAAGAATAGTAGTGGTATTAGTGGTCGTGAAAGTAGTGGAAATAGTAATGGTAATAGTAGTGGAAGTAGTAGTAGTGGAACTCATTAACACTCAACATGATCATCTATTTTGTGTTACTGATATCTTGTCTTGAAAAGCTAGATGAACCTTCAACATTAACTCTCAAGACATCAGTTTGTTTTTCAGCCTGTAGCTCAGATATGGGTGAAAGAATATAATTTAAAAAAGTATGAGATATCAGCAAATTTCCTAAAACCATTTTAGTGCTTTTATTATAGCAGCAGTAGTGGGTAGAAGTATCAGTAGTAATACTAGTGGCAGTAGTAGTAGCAGTTGCAGTAGTAGTAGTAGTAGTAGTTAGTAGTAGTAGTATAGTAATAGTAGCAGTAGCAGTAGTAATAGTAGTTGTAGTACTAGTTGTAATAGTGGTCGGGAGTAGAAGTAATATTAGGGAGTAGTAGTAGTAAAAGAAGTAGTAGTAGTAGTTGCCCTAGCTGTAGTAATAATAGTAGTAGTGGTAGTAGTGGTAATAGTGGCCGTAGTAGTAGTAATCATATTTTCAGTAGTAGTATAGTAGTTGTATGTAAAAAGTGTTCGTAGTAGTAGTAATAATAGTATAGTAGTGTAATAGTTATCGTAGTATAGTAATGTAGTAGTAGTAATAGTAGTAGTAGTAATAGTAGTAGAGTAGTAAGAGTAGAAGTAATGGTAATAGTGATCGTGGTAGTAATAATAATAGTGTTTAGTAGTAGTAGTAATAGCAGTAGTACTAGTGGCAGTATAGAATTAGTAGTAGCCGTAGTAGTAGTAGTAATAGTAGTAGAAGCAGTAGTAATAGTTGTTAGTAGTTATAAAAATGGCGTAGTAGTAGTAAATAAAAGTAGTGGTAGTAGTTGTGCTAATAGTGGTCGTAGTA